>WBMW01004575.1:275278-330873 GCA_013396635.1 Penelope pileata | reverse complement strand
GGGGAAGCCTTACACCTGAAGCAGAAATAAGGAAATCCTAGCTACATTACAAACAAATCAGTGCCCATGTCATTATCCTGTAAGACTGTAACACTGCCGTTGAAAGGTTGGCTTCCTCATCCTCTCCCAGGGATTGAGTTTATTTCTAAAGAAATATAATGATCACTTGATGCTGGGCTGTTCTGCTCATCAAACCTGTCAGGGAAAGTGTTGAAAGTTAAGTGTAGGTAAATTTCTCTGTTAACTTGTTATGCCTGAAGAATTCATTGATCAGAAAGCAGTATTTTAAAGTTGACCCAAATTTCAATTTTACATCTTTGTAAAACATAGTTGTCTACATGTTAAATGAAAGCTAGAAGTTTTTAGTAGGTACTTGGTATTTGACTCACGTGTGTATGTCGTGGTTTGAGCTGGCAGGCCTGAAAACACCACCTAGCCTCTCACTCACCCCCTNTGTTCAACACTGCCAGGTGTTATCAGCTTTGTTTTTCTTCTGGAACGAGAACATAGCTTCGTACCAGACACTAAAAGAGAAAGTTTCAGCTAGCTACTAAGACAGTGTAAAAGTAGTTTATGTGAAAGTATGTTTTAATTTTACTGTCATTTTCTTACCATTCCCTGAAGACAGAGTACTCATCTGATTAATGGCTGTAGCATTGCAGAACATAAATACATGTTCCCAACCTTCAGATAGTGTGGAGTTTTCCCTTTTCATACGTGGAATATTGAACTTTTTTCTAGTATTTCAAGTATGAATAATGGAATGCATAGTTTGAATGAAGTGTATGCTACTTTTAATTAGAACAACATATCTTGGAAAAAATTGAGAGTATGGAGATCAGATATGACTTCCTTTCTCTAGTTATCTTCCAGGTGTTACTAAGACTTTGGGAGGAACGAATAAAGTAGAAAGTAGGGTTTAGCTTTATTATAGATGTGAATCACATCACTAGGAGATAATGCTATATTATTTTTCTGGAATGACAATGAACATGATCACCTTAAGAAGCTCCCTTTGATGCAGTATTTAAAATGATAAGTGGAGGATGTGTTAGGAATAAAATAGAACCACAGGTGGTGTTTTGGTTTCTCTGCCCCATTCTTCAAATACTGAGAATAAATAGATAAATGAAAAAATCACCTGCACTTCGGAGAAGATTGTATAGAATGTTAAAATTTAATTTCCTGGTTTGACTCTGAATTAAATACTTCAAATCATAAATCAAATATTCCAAAACAGCAAGACTTTCAGTTAAATATTAAGAAATATTTAATGTGTGTCATGTTTCTAAATAGTGCTATTTATTAAGACAAGTAGAGAAGTGTTTAAAATTCAGATATAAACTAATACATCTAATGAACTCTTTCCACTGGTTTGTTGAGGACACATGCTCATTCTTAGGTTCATCATTTATTATTGTTTAAATCATCATATGATTTAGAGAGCATATGTGAGTGGCTTCCCTGCACTCCCCAAGGCAGCGGCAACTTGTGCAGCCACAGGGAAGGTCTGAACACCAGTGGGGTTCTTCTTGCTTGACAAAGATGCTCTATGTCATTCTCCATGAAACCATGAGACTAATCTGACAAGTCAGACAAAAGATGAGCAGGAGAGCATATTGCCCTCCCCACTGTGCCTATGTGGCACTGGTGCTCAAGGAGAATAAATGACTTAGCCCAGACCGGAAAGAAAATACGTGGCACAGTTGATTACCGCCATGATCCTGCTGCAGTACGTCAAATGCAAAAACATTAGTGCTGTATGGTCTGTGGCCTTCGCCTTTGACTGGAAACTATTTGCCTCTCTTCTGTTAAGGCTGAAAGATGAGGATTCTCACCTTCCAAAGAAATTAGTGTCAGCTGAACGTGGAGTGGTGGCTACCAACATCTTCTGTCTGGGCTGTCAGAGTGTTTGCTGGAGATCTGACTTATCACCACCATGGAAAACCTTGGTGATCAAAACACTGTTCAGCTGAAGTCCTGATCCAGGGTTTTTTGTTTGGTAGCTAAAGAGCTGACACTATGTCACTAGCTTGACTAGGCGAGGACTCATTAAAGTGATTATTGTCATGTAATGATTAGGGTCAATTATGCATGCAGACTCTGTGAGATGTCTAGCTGCAGCTTAGATACAGAAAAAAATGTATGCAAGGAAGACTTGCTTGATGAAAAAGAAGAGCTCAAAATAATATATACAGTAGTAAAAAGGGCATTTATGCAAAAGCCAAGAAATTGTGGACAGTTGAAAAAATTTGAAGATGAATGATAATAAGCATTTAAATTGCTTCTGAGAAAATGTTAAGGTATGGTAGCATCTATATTGACTGTAACAACACAACAACACAACTTATTATTTTAAGAGTTCCATTTGTATTTATTTGCTTTTAGCTTTATGTTCTATTCTAGTATGAAGTATTACATGCTTTTTTTCTCAGCTGTTACCTGTAACAAAGTAGCAACTTTCCTGGAAAAAACAATAACTGTAGACAAATGGAGAAATGCATCTGCATTTGCTATGGTGTAGCAAGATAATAATACTGTTCTTTGCCAGTGTGTCTCTCTCACTGCTCTCTGTTTTCAGAGTGTATTTTTCCCCCTTTAATATTTTTGACAGGTGGGTTGAGATCAGAATACCAGATTAGCATAATTCAAATGAGAAGGTCATGTAAAGAGGGATTGTCTTGTTTGAAATGCATACAGATTTGAGTGATGTTTTTGTTAAGTCTTAAAACCATTTCACTCTCTTAAAGGTGAATCATGACTGAGCTCTTTAAACTTAAAAAATTAAAAAAAAATAGTTTCATAAAGTTTGTGTATGGACTAAAGAATTTGAACAACAAACCTCTTTTTTACTTGCCCTGTAAGAAAAACCTTCGAACATAATAACATTTGTGTAGAGATGGTAAATTAGCAAGGGAAGCAGAAGCCAAAGCTTAGATCCTAAAGAAATAGGAACAGTGTTACAAAGTCTTCCTTTAAATATGTGGTACTACCAGGGGAAAAGTCAAAACTATTTCCTTCATTTTTTTTTTAGTTCTCCCAACATTTGTAAATAGTGAAGGAGACAAGAGTTGGTGATATGCTGAGTAGTCCTCACAAACAAACAGGCCAAGTACAACAGCAGCATCTGACAGACAGTGGTACATCTATGCTACATGCTGAGCTCAGGTTTTATTCCCTACCTCGCTTATACTTCACATTAATTATCTCCTCCACCTGTAATGCTAGACGTTACATAGGATCTTGATGTCCTCCATAACTGTTGCTGGATGGGAAAAGCTTACATAAAATGTAGATGGATTGAGAGAGGAGATGGTACTGTTTCTTATGTCTAGTAACTTAGTATCGAGAATTATGAGTAGTTCAAATCAGCATTTGAAGTCACTGACTTTCAATTGGATGTACAGTTGCATGTTTCACTGTTTTGATACAGCAGATTTGCTTGCTATTCTGTTACTCAGAGCAGAGGAAGTAAGACAGAGTTGCATTGTGCTGAGGTGATAAAATATCTGCAACTTGTGACTTGAGGCAAGAAGTTCAAGTTTTTAGATGCTGTCTTTCTTTAAAAGTCAATTATTTCCTTTTTCTATGGTAATGCATACTTTCACTTTAGAGCTTTTGGAATATGAGCATCACTAATTAATAAATTAGTAGGAATTAATGAAAAAATGTGTAAATGACAGATTTTGTTGTAACCCAGAAGGTAGAAACTGAACCTATTCAAATCAGTGGCAAAAGTCTAATAACCTCCAATAGTAACAGTTTCATACATAGTATTTCATTATCTGAGCTAACATTAAACTAACACTGAATTAATCCTCCTCTTACTGAATAGAGCTGAGATTAATATGATTGGAACAGGAAAAAGCTACTACTGATAAAAAAGATTTGCTTTGGTGGGAAATTATTAACATAGTCTCATTTTATGTGTTATGGCTACATAACAAATTATTGCCAGTGAAAATGAGGATGACCACCAAAGTTATTAGTGTGTTGCTTGCTTTATTACTGTAAGTAGTTTGGTCAATTCCAAAATATCCCAAAGTTAATGGGGCTGCTAGTGTAAGTAGAGAGAGCATGATTTAGTCCTTTAGGCATGCATATTTATGTATTGTTGTTTTGTAAAGCACTAGTTCAAGCCATGATTATTCTATTAAGCCCTTGCATTCATTCAGTTTTTTCGCATGCTGCTTCTATTTACAAAATGTTATTCAGGCCTTGCAAGACCTAATGAATTTTTAATTGTGAGCCAATTATATGGGTTTTCATGAACACTGAGAAGTAATCCATCATTAAATACATTTTGCAAAACAATTTCCTTTTGCTTACCTGAATCTTGCCTTCCCCTTTGTCATCTTATCACTTGACTTCCTTGAAATATAAAAAATAAGTCACTCAGCTTTTGAATGTCCTCTTTATTATGAAAGTTTTTGAGGGTGAATGATCACTTACAATATAGTACAAGCTTAACTGCATTGTTTAAATTCTTTTGAGATAAACTTAATGCATGTGAATCTTACTATTTGGGGGTCATTTCTTTTGATATTATTTACTTGGAAAATACGTGTGTGTTCTGTGAATAAAAAATGGTTTTTTTTCTGTACATTGTCTGATTTACAATGATAATCCATTCACCAGTACTGACTTGGATCTTTTTGAAATATCTTTGCATGAAGAAACATTTCTGTGAATATTGTGCTGTTACAGATATTATGCTTTTTGATACTACAGATTTCTCTAATTTTGTCTGTCTCAGTTGGGGTCAAATTCTACTGCATTTTACATCTTAGATACTGGAAAATCAGTGTAAACACAGAAGATCCTTGTGTTTTGAAACAATAACTGAACTAGCAAAATTTTAGGCTAGAGATTATAAAGGCACAAAATAGATAAGTTCTAAAATTTTGGCAACCTATTGCCACAACCTCTTGGGTAGATTTTTGTTCTGAGTAACTCAGCAAATCCAGCATTTTCAAGGAATTTAAATGTTTTCCAGATAGAGCAATAAAATAAACAAGGCATCTCCAAGTACAGCTTTAGGATCTGTAGAGTAATCAAACTATTCTGTAAATCTGAAGAATTGCATATTTAAAGCAGTAAAGAGCAACAGAAATTATAAAAACCTGTGCTTCACAACGTAGAATTAAGTAGACTACTGGACCTGAAATAGAAATTTTAAACATGATTTATATTCAGTCCAAAATCATATTTATGCTATGTCATTCTAAATATGTGTTAGCAATTTGCATTAACAGGTATAATTTTTCCAAAATAAAATACGGGAACATTGCTGCTCATTATCCTCAATATTCTTTTGTTGGAGTTTATATTTGGGATATGTACGTATGTAATAACTCATAACTGGCAGTTTTAGTTTACAGAAGAAAAAAGCACTGAGTAAAATATATAAAAGAAAAAGAAGTTAAACGGTTTGGAGCATGATACACAGTGTGTTGAAAAACAACTCTGTTACCGTATAAAATGTAGGAGAGCTCTAACAGTGGAAAATTACAGCCTGTCTATAAATGTAGTTGTTTTTGAAATATATCTCTGGAACCCCTGCTCAAATTCATGTTGCACTTTTTATGCTCTTTTCAAACAGGCAAGTTTGATAATATGATTTGACTGTGATAATCAGCTTTTCCAAATGAAATTGTAAGCATGTGAATTCTTGGTGTTGACAGAAAACAAAACATAGTGACTTTGTTCTTTCAAGATTATCAGAAACTTTCATGACCAAAGAAGTGATAGAATTAGAAACAGTGATCTTTTTTAATTTTATTTTATTTTTGAGAAAAACCGTGTAATGTTGAAGAGGTAAATTGGTATATATCAACCATTATTTAATGAAGCCTATAATTTTTTTCAGAACAATAGATTAAGGGTAAAGGAATAAAGTCAGTTATTTCAGCTGCACTTGTTTTGTGAGTCATGGTGTTAATGTTTCTAATCCATTGGAATGACGATGCAAAAACCTCTTTAAAAGCTAAAGGGCAGGACCTAGTGCTCATAATATTGGCTAACATTTGATAGTTCAGAGGACCTATAAAGCACATCAGCATTTTTGCTGCCTTTAATTTTCGTATGCACATGTGACATAATCCATAGATATTTGGGGAAGTGAGGGTTAAGTTCTGAGAATATGGTGTGATATATAAACTTCTGGGTGAATACATTTTGTAGCCCATAGGCCCCTCGTAGTTATCACAGAATGTCTGATGCCTGTGTACAGCAAGCAAGTACAATCCTATGGGAAAATAGTGAGGGTACATAATACAGAAATCCTGCTTTGGGATCATAATACAGAAATCCTGCTTTGGGATATGCTTTAGAAAATAAGATTGCTCAGCAGAGGACCGCACTGTCTTCAAAGTCTTCTACTCTGAGTGCCGAGCCCCACGGATGACAGTGCAAAGGCTTTGACTTTTTCTCTTCTGCCAGCGTTTCCAATAGTTTACCTCACAGCTGTTCTCAGCTGGACAATGCCATTGACAGAAAATGAGGGAGTAATAGAGAATTAGACATTAAGAAATGTTTATGAGATGCAAAGAAAATATTTGGAATATAAATTGTAGCTGCTGATTTAGACATCTCCCTTCTTTTTGTCGAACTGGATGGTCCTCAAACTTATTCTAAAAATGAGGCTCAATTTTTGTTGTATTTCTCATTCAAAAATGTTGGAGGATTTTGTTTCCCTTTTGCTGACAGCTGTAATATTCTTTGCAGTCTGAAGACTTTGTCTTCAGAGACAGATCCCTACTTTGTTAAATATGTTTCCTCTGTGCTTATGAGAACACACGTCTGAAACAGGTTTCTTTATGTGCTATTCAAAGCAGTTGAAAGGAAATATTTTCCAGCTTTGCATTTTTGGCTGAATCCAAAAACTACCAGATACTTGTGTATGGAATTTCAAATAGGAAATCTTTAGTCCTTTCCAGCATTGCCATGAAGTATAAGGGTTGCACTAGTCTTTCTGTTGACGACATTAAGCATACTTGTAGACCTGCAGAGGCAAATTGCATACTTCTGAGCAGTCTTTGTCAGTCTGTTAACTTTAGTTGTGAAAGATTGTGGAAAGCTACAGAATTTTGCAAGAAAAATAGATTTTCTTTTTTCTTCTTTTTCTTTCTTCACTCCCTTATCCTTCCATCTCCACTTGCCCCGCCCAGAGACTTCATGAGTAATATTTACAGAATCACAGAATCACAGAATTGTAGGGGTTGGAAGGGACCTCAAGAGATCATATTTATTGAGGACAATTTACACTGAGCCTGCCTGAAGGCATTAGCCCTTAAATGAAAAGATAATTCTTTGTTTTCACAAAACTAGTAACTAATAAACAAACAAAACTTAAATGATAATTTAATAAATTCTTTGTGAGGGAAGGGAGTTGCCCGTGAAGTAATAATAATGGTTTGACACCCTTTGTTCCTCACTAGAGAGTTCTTTTTTCACCATGCACCAAGAGGTATTTTGGAAATGCACAGAAGCGCATGCTTTCTTGATATCCAAATCAATGCTGAAAATGCATGTTGTGAACACAGTGAACATTTCACTATGGAAATGACCAGTGACTGTTTCATCCACCTAAGTTGAGAAGATTCTTAGAGGCAACAATGGGGTTACTTTATAATACCTATTTTCTTCCTCCTGAGCAAATACATTGGACCAAACTGTACCATAGCAAATTTATGAGTAGGGAATAGTACACTGAGAAGGCCCTCTGTTATGCTCTTTTAAAGCCAGTTTTAGTAGATGTAATGGTTTCTGTGGGATTCAGTTATGATTGAAATCTCCTGTCCTTTAAAATATCTTTTCAGCATCTTTGTCTAGATAAAGCTTTTTAGATTTTTAATGAAAGCATATAAATGGAGGGTTAGATAACATACAGATTGTCTTTCCAGAAAACTTTCTTCCATTTTCTTTAAAACAGCCTTTTAGAAAGGGCAGTTACACAAATTGAAGATAAAAATACAAAATAAAAATAGAGTACTCTAGAAAATAAAAATGGAAATAAATTGTATTCCATATTTTCTTATTAATGGGGTCATTTGTGTTTCATAAATAGGAAAATCTTTTATTAAGAAAAGCTAGTTTTTAATATAGTAAGTAGAAATTTATTACATTGCTGGTCATTGTTAAATAAGGGAAATAATATCTAAAAAATATGACACCTTTCGCCCTGGAAAGGTTTTACTACTAGATTACTACAAAACTCAATGTTTAAATTGTAGCTTTTAAAGTATTTTTATAAATGATAGTTTTGAAAATAAAAAAAAGAACATAATTGCATACTGACTTCCTCTAGTAAGTACCTCAACTAACCTTACGCAAATATGGTTTTCTGTAGATGACTGCAGAATAATGATCCTAGTGCTAAATTTGATTAGGACAACTCTATCTTCTTAGGAATCTGCCTTTAAACCTTGACAAGGTGACAAAAAGGGCCTACAAAGCCAACTTCACCAGCAGGTAAATCTGATGTAAAGGAATCAAGGCTTCAATCCTGACAACACATCCATGTAAGTGTTTCTGTTAGTTAATAGGATTTCTTCCATAATTTAACGTGAATAAATGTCTATCTGTGGTAAGGTCATGAAAATAATGGCACAATAAGTAAAATGTGGTAAACAGGAAGTATGGCTCAAGACACTTCTAATAGGTTCTAATGTTAGATGTAAAAAATAAACCCATTTTATTGCAGAAAAATATGTTTTACAAGTTTTGATATCAAAAGAAATTAAGCTATAGTGGACCCATGGAAATTTAGCAGTGCAAACTAAATATACTAAGTGTCATTTTTCTTGTTTTCAGAACTCCTGGTAACTGATGTCAGTGCCTCACTTCTGAATGAGGAAAAAAGTTGCCTTAAAAAGGAATCTCTGAAAATCTCTTTTCCAGTCATAAATGTTATTTTTCTAAAATAAATAGTCTTGTGGCAGAATCAGTGTTTTTCAATGAATTAACAGTATGCAACAATGTCACAATGAATGTAGTGATTTGATGTCTCCCTGTCATTAAACTTCAATTCGGTGTTTCAAAGCTATTAAATAACAAAATTCTCAACATGTTGGCAAGCTTCATCAGTTAAAATATAAAGTAATACTGAAGAGCATCAGTATATTAAAACCCTGAAATCAATGAAATATGGAGAAATTGAAGTAATTACTTTTCTTGCATTTAAAATTACTCATGTAATTTTATTTTTTATATTTTGCTGATTCAGTAATTTCATAACAGCAATTCTGATAAATTTCTTAAGCTGGACTGTTCATTCTTTTGCTTGGTAATCTGTACCATCTAATAAAACTCTCTAAGGTGTCAATACCTTTCTCTTGTTAGTCTTAAATATCAGTGTAATTTACTCAGGCTTGGATTACTGTAGTTTAGTCAATGCTCACTTTTCTCGACAGTTCTGCAGCTTTTAAGATTGCGCTCCTGACATTCAGTCTTTCGGAGTTTCAATTTGTGACACGTGGAGAGAACTGTGGACGCACTCTTTAGAGGTAGAATTCCAGCTGCATCTTCTGCTTTGCTATTGCTCTGAGAACATGGAGCTAGTCCTATGAGATACTGAGTGTTTTAATTTCTTAAATTTCAGTATGAATTTGCAGCGTATTGCAGTGGAGACACTCAAAAGTACCTCATAAGACTATGGATGGGGGAAGAAATAAACACAAGTCCAGATGTCCTGGGACTTGTGTGTATCAGTCAAGTACATGGAAAGTACAAAAGAAAAATATACCATTTTACAGATAACTCTTGATTTTCCTCAGTTGACTAAGATGTCAAACCTCCTTTTATCTAATTATATGGATTTTTTTACTTCTGTATGTCAGTAGAGAAACTATGCTTTTCATTGCTCATCACAGTGATTACACTTTCACTGTATTCCCTTAAAATGTTTGAAGTGTGTTATTTTTCCAATAAACAAAGACAATCAATTATGGATTTTATATTCAATTATTATATTGATTGATGAATAAATTATATTTATTTTTATCTGTATTGAATTAAAACAGAATAAGCATCTGAAAAATTTCAGTTATAACTTAAATCATAAAAAGATTTATATATCATAGGAACCTGTGGAAAGCTACAAGGACCTTCATGAATCTACTTAGCTTTCTGAGACAAATAAACCTTGTCGTTTCCCTGAACGTGCTTCATCTACTAGATATGTGCCGGGTACCAGGAGTGGGGAAAGCTAAATTTCTTGCAGTTAATTTTAAAACCCTGGGAGGGATTTTTGTTCATTCATTTTCCAAGTGCCTGAAGTACTTACTGTAGTCAGTCTGAGTACTGATAATCATGGGACTGAAAATGAATTTTGATTATGTACTGCAAGTATTGTCACGTTATAGGGCTGGACATTGTTTCCTTTATTTG
The DNA here is from genome assembly GCA_013396635.1 of Penelope pileata. Lineage (NCBI taxonomy): Eukaryota > Metazoa > Chordata > Aves > Galliformes > Cracidae > Penelope > Penelope pileata. The sequence continues at coordinate 320,484 of WBMW01004575.1, read as the reverse complement.
TTAAAGTATAAGAAAGGATCAACCTCAGCAGTGAACTGACGAGCAGAATAATTCAAGGAAGAATTGACATTGCTTCAGGCCAAATTGCTGAAATGTTCTTCAACAGAATTATAAGAACATGAGAGAATTTTGGAGAATGAATAAAGGTCATTTGGTCCATCAAGACATATTCTTTTTAACAGTCTGTTTCCCCAAGGATGATATCTAATTGTTTCTTCAATGACACTGGTGCTTTTTGCCTCAACAACTTTGCCTGCAGGCTCTTTTAAGCATTTGTTATTCTGTACATGAAAGGGTGATTTCTGATATATGTGCTGAATTTATTTTTTAATTTCCATTTATGTTCTTTTGTCCTATAATCTATACTGGAATGGAAATAATAATTTGAGTTGACATTATCTGTGGCAGTTAAAACTTCCTATGCTTCAAAAAAGACAGTTCTACCCTGTCCTCAAAATTAAATGCCCAGGCTCATGATGTAAGTAATCATGCCTGCATATCAAATGGTGACAGGGGTCTCCCTTAGAAGATTTCACATCAAAATCATTCTTCCTACCTTAAATGCAGTTTGCTGATGTTGCTAATGCTCTGTCCCCCATTGACCAAAAAAAAGTCCAACATAGAACATCTGATGACATTTGATGTCTTTTTTAAAATCGGCTGAAGGGAAAACAAAAAGCAAGATGTACTTTAAACTTCTTGCAGGAGGCAAAAAAAAGTGTCCCCAGTAGCTGGGGACATAGCAGTAACAGTGAACTTTTTCATAACTCTTTTGTAGTTTTTTCACTTTGGTCCAACTTCAGCTCTGGGTGATTTAGAAAAAAAAAAAAAAAAAAAAAGGAGAACACCATGACCCGTTAACTAAATTGGATTGTCTAAACTGTCTAACCTTTGCCAGAATCTGATCAAGGTTGTTGCCCTTAACAGAAGAGTGCTCAACCTTTCTGACTCTTAGCAGCTTTTACCAAAGACTGCCCAGAGCTGATTAGGCAAGTCTGTCACAAGCCTATTCCTGCTTTATCTGGCTCTAAAAATCCAGTGAATGCAGGATTTTGGTGTATGTCCCAGCATCTACTGAAGAAGCAGTAGCATAACCACCATTATCACATTTCCTGTTCTCCTGGGAACAGATGAATCAAAGACTTCATAACTCACTGATCACCCTCCAGATACCCTGTCCTAGTTCCACCCATATCTACTCTTTAGTCACAAAAGTGTTATGTGGATTCAGATAGTCCAAGCTTCTCATCCCTGGGCAAAAAAAAATAAATGAATTAAAAGACAGTTTTACTCACAATTCTGAGAACCCTCTTGGAAGTTCACTTTATACCAAAATCTTCATATGGAAAACAGCCATCAGACACGTGTAATCTTAGATAGATGATTGTAAGAGACTGTTATTAAACTCTTTGTTTCAAAGCTTGCTGTGAGGCACTAACACCAAGGTGTGAAAGACTTCCCTTTGTTCTCAAAGTTTACATGTGGGCATATGGACATTGCCTGAAGACTTGCAGGCTACCTCTCCCCTGTGGCTACCAGAAGTGATGAGATAAGGCTGAAGAGAAGACTGTCCTTGCCAGAATCATCGAGGAAAATGCACTTGCGCACTGATGAGCAAGGGACACACATCTGCCACTGGCCCAGGAATGCCACGCTGGCAGACCAGGGCTATAAAAGACCCCTCTAAACAAAGAAACTCACTCCTTCTTCTTCCTTTGGCTCTCATTAAGATTTGGGAGACCTCCTTGCTTCATCTTTGGTGGACTTGGAGACATCCCTGGGCCACCATGGGATCCATGGTGGTGACTATTCCTCCTACCTTGCTTTCTATAAAGAACCCTTGCTTTCCATTTCCTATCTTATCTATTGCACACCTTCCCTTCCCCATCATCCTGATCGGCTAGAATTTGTAATAAACTGGTCAGACAGCCTTTGACCTCGTTTGTGTCTTAATCTCACTACAGGTGTATTAAGGAATCCTCTCACTCCAACCACTGGAGCGTGACAATGACCTTCAGCAGACCCTGCTTGGACTCTTTCTAGTATCCAGGGTTTCAGATGACTTGATAGTCTGTGTACTGACAGTTACTCAAATACAAGTATATAATCTTTAATAGCTTATGAGCTACATGTGGTTTAAGAGTGAAAAATTGACCGCCATGAGTTAAGACCTTAGACATTCCTGTGTGCAGGTTAGTGCACAGCTTTATGGAAATGCATAAGGCGCTCCAGGATTTGCTTCCATGGATACCTTATGTGTACATTGCATGGAACATTTATGTTTCCATTACACAAGGACGCAGTTGTGTAAAGGAACGAAGTGGTGTCAAAATAGCAATAAAAAGTCTGTTTATAGGCTAATACAGTATCAGGCTTTAGGGAAGACTTTAGCATTTCTGGTAATTATACTTTAGAGCAGAAAGAATACTGTATTATATCCCCTCATCTTGTGCTAGAAAAACAGCACTTGAATTCAGGTCTCCAATCTAATCAGTAAGTAAATAAAAATCACAACCAGATTCCAGTTCTGAAGGAGCTTTCCTTCACTAAAATGTCTGTATTAACTAGCTTTCTAGTATGTTTTTGAGATAGAATTTCAAGTTACCTCTGAATAAAAATAGAATTGATTTCAGATGTAAGCTGTTGCTATCTCTTATCCCTCATTGAACAGTGAGAATTTTGTCATGATTATTGTTCCAAAGAATTGTTACATGGGGAAAAAGCATGAAACAGATTTTCTTCCACCTTGGATACCCGTATAATCCATTTAAGCTAGAATCATCCCTAGTTTCACGAAGCATCTTTGTAATATACCTGGCACAATATACTTAACAGTTTGAGTTTTGCATATCAGTTCCTATTGCTGATTGTGCAAATCTAGTCTTACTCCATTTCCTAGAAATGGATATGAATCTTGGCCGCGGTTACTGAGTAGATATATTGTCTCACGTGGTATGTGTTAACCTTTTACCTCTATCATCTCCTCTTTATGTATGTATATACACTGAATTGTAAAGACAGTTCATGCCCATACCATTTGAGCTGGAAAAGAGGAAAACATTGTTTAGTCTTTTGTCTGTTGCTGTCAACTTCTTCACTGCAGTTCTAATGGATTTCTCCATTACAGTTTACAGTACAGAGATTTTTGTAATCACTTCTGACAGTGTTCCTGGTAGAAAGGGTTAGTTTTTTTTTTTTTGTTTTTGTTTTTTTTTTTAAATTGGAAATTAATGTGAGATAAATAAATTCCTGAATTATTTCTAGTGTTCTCCTATCAATGAGTAGAAATCGGTGAAACTAATTTTACAGTGATTTTATTGGCATAGATGGGAGCAAGAAAGGAAATATTTTTAATGCAAATATGAAAACTATAGAATGAATAAAACTGCAATTGGAACTGCAACAGAAATAAAATACCTAATGTGATTTTTAACCTCCATATTTTCTTTTAATATAATTCAGCTTAGCACAGACTATTTATCTATGTGGTTGATTTTGTCTAAGCTCTAAATTAGTGTCTTAGTATGAGAGACCAGGTTTTAGCTCGTATCTGTGTTTCTAAGGATCTGTGTATCTCACCAAAGAGATAGCAACTGTATTTGAGTAAATCAGTTTTTTACATATATCCAGAGGCAATGTTTTACCTGAAGGCTTCATCGAAAATAATGCCTCCTATTTTATTATGTTGGTCCATGACATCAGAAATGGATGCTGGTGCTGTGGCAGTAGAGGCTGAACCTTTCCACCAATATTCCATTCCATTTTGTTGCTGTATGACAGATGGCAGCAGAGGGGCCCTCTGACAAAATGGCGTCTGACATGGACGTGCGAATGAAGCAAAGGTGTGGAACTGAATTCTTCCATGCAGAAAAAACGGCACCCACTGACATTCATTGACTCTTAATGAACATTTTTGGGAACCAAACAGTGGATGTCAGCACACTGAGGTGGTGGGTGGTGTCTTTCAGTAGTAGCGACAGTGACATGAAAAACAAACCATTTTCTGGATGGCCATGCAGATTTTTACAAGCACGGCATACAGGCTCTTGTTCATCACTGGTAAAAATGCATAGCTAATGGTGATGACTATGTTGAAAAGGAGTGTTTTGTAGCTGAGAATTTGCTCTATCAAATAATGTTATTGTGCTCTTTGTATCTGTTCTTCTTTCCACAGAAATAAATAGGATGCATTACTTTTGGAGCAGCCTGCTAACCATATTAACAAAACAGGCTTTCATGGGTGTAAAATAAGGTCAGCTCTGCTAATCAGACTATAAATTACTTCCCTGTGAAGGCCAAAACATTGCTGAAAGCAAGAAATTTGCTGAAGTTTAGCCAGAAAATGAATTTGATGTATTTGTTGCAACCTCAAATGATGTGTTTACTTTACCTTTTCTTTTTCATTAACTTTTTAAAATGTCCTTAATTTTCTTAAATGAAATTCTTTATTTTCTTAATTTTAAGACTTTAATTTTAAATCTTTTTGCATTAGCTGAATTAGGCTTTAAAAAATAGTTGCTATTTTAAAAGAAGGTTCTTTAAGTTTATTTGAGTATTGATGGTTATTTTACCTTTTTATTGCTGTTTTGTTTTATGAAATACAGTTATATCCCAATGCATCACGAGTATTTGTATGAAGTTATGTAACTTAGCATTATTGTTTAATTTTGTATTCCTTTATTTTCAGGTAAATTGGAACCACGAGTGCAGATTTCAGACCTAAAATAATTTGCTCTGCTGGATGGAACAGATTATTACAAGGTAATAGAAAATATGTATAGAAAGTGTGGAAAAATTGTTTACAGCAAATGTATTTGTTAACCCTGTGATAATTGCCCACAGTTTTCTGAAGATATAAACATAAATATGCCATATGAATTTATGCATGAATTTCATCTAAGAATATCTCAGACTTGTCCTAATAGCTAGCAATACATTTTCTAAAGCAAATTGTTATCTGGGAGTAAATTGCATGTTGGCTTCATATTTCTTCCCACAGTCACTAACATATCTCTAGCTGCTCTTTCTTCTTTCTGTTTTTTTTCCTTTTTGAGCAAACACTTTCAACAGCTGTGGAAACAAACAGGTCATATTTGGCAAAAGTAGGGACCAGATGCCAAACTCTGAAACGCTTGTGCTAGCAGCAGCATGCGAGTCTGTTGCTAACTCCTCAGTGTCACCTCTGCTGGCTTCTTTTCCAGATTCACTACTGGCAAGCAACTGAGGTGCATCTGGAGATGTTATTGGAGTCATGCAGCTGCGGGGCTGTCTTGGCTCCTGTGCGCATATTACTCTTTTCTATTTAAATCCGACTTTTGCATGCAATAATGTTAATAACTTGAACATAACTAACACAATTTTCATGGATGTGTGGGAGAAAATTGTGTAACTTCATTTGTTTTTTTTGTTTTTGTTTTTCAGTAAACAAATGTTGTCTCTGATTACTTGCTCTTGCTTCAATCTTGGGGTGATTTGGCTCCTATTTAATAGTGTGCTAAAGTGTCAGTTGACACTTTATTGGCTGGCACTGCCACTATGCTGTGAGAATCAGAGGCATTCTGCTTAGATTGTGCCAGGCCCTGATTGCATCAGGATATGAGGAAGGGAGTAATGGGTGGGTATGAGAGTTCTCCCGTGACCAGATTCACCATTGCTTTTGCTTGATATTGTAATTCACCCTAAAGAGGCACAAACACTGTTAATAGCCTGTAAAATAAATTTAGTATCCCAGTGAGAATGAGAGAAGAAAGAGGAAGTTGAAGGGAGGAGAAAAGATTTTACCAGCTGAAGTGTGCTGAGGAACATAGCCTTGGAAAAGGCAGGACTCTTAAACTCAGATCATGCTGCTCTATATTTATAATCAATATAAATGGAAATTCAGACTTTGGCTTCAGGATCTGGATATCATTTACTACTGTTAAATGAGCAATACTGTATCTGATTTGAATGTTAATAATCCTTCCCTGGCCAGTGTTTTTCTGATTGCAAGTTTCTTCTTGTTTCAGAAGTTTCTGTTTTCCCTTGGGTTCAGAGTTTGTGGAGTATTACACTTTCATTTGTAAGTTTGCTTTTTATAGTTAGTCTCTTCTGTTCAGTAGGGATTTGACTTCCATGCTCTGTGACTGCCCACAGCATCAGCTGGTGGCAGTCCCGACTTCACCAAGGCTTCAAGACCTGCAGCTGTTGTATCCACTGCTGATGCATGAACACAGACAGAGTCATGTGCCTCTCCTGAGTAGGGGTTAAGTCCTGCCTCTGTGTTGACAAGAGGTGTAAGCTGAGTTGCAGGTTGCCTAAACTAGTTAATGGTGAAGCCTGAGAGCATGCCTTCCCATGTGGTTTAGGATAAAATCTGGAACAAACTATGGTAGAAGACTGAACATAGAAGGCGTTTGCCTCATGTGCATGAGATGAATTTATGGACTGGGCTTTAAGATGGACAGTGAAAGGATTCAGCAGAAGAGAAACATGTAGTGCTAGGTTTAGGGAGGTTGAATATGCAATGAGAAGATGGGTAATTGGCAGTGTAGAGGCTGCCATTACAGAGAAAGTGAAGCGAAGACCCTTATCCTTCTCTTACCCTTCACACAGCAACCAATCACCAGAAATTGGTGTGATTTCTAGTCCATACCTGTCAGAAAGATTTGTCAGCAGCCAAAAGGTTTAGCATATTTGTTTCCAGTATGTCCATTTTCAGTGTTGTAACATTGCATTTGTTTGTGGATTTTTTTTATTGAAAATATGATGATTTTTTTACAGATGAAATTGTTTGAATTGTCAAAAGCAGCGCTCCTTAAAATTAGAAATGAAAATACTGTTGCTTTGACATATGCTAATATGCTAACATTTCCTTTTAGAGGATGCACAGTTAAAATTGTTCTTTTCAGTAGGTATTTGTAGTCATTTCAATGACTTATTATGCCTAACATTTTTTTCTTATGGCCAGATAGTATAATACAGATTTACTTAGGCAGCACAATTTTGAAATGCATTGTTGAAGGTTTTAGCCCATTCTGCATATTTTTCCTATAAAGGGAAGGCACATGATTCTCATCTATTGTTTATGACATGCATCAGCAAGCTACTAAAAAGCAAAGAAGTGAGATGCTGTAGGACTTAATATGTCCATTTGCTATCATTTTAGTGCTATTAAAGTAAGTATTGATTTACAGTGCATATGGAACTAGGCTACATATGAAACATCTTCCCTGCGCTGGGGTAATGAATGCAGGGACTGAGTCATCTGCAAGATACAAACTTACTCAGGACTGGGTGACTGAAAACAAACAAGAAACTGACAACAACAGATCCTCCCCACCTCTGCCTCTCCATTTTTCAAAACTCTAAAATGGTGATAGATAATCAAAAGAATATTCAAAGTGTGTTCATTTTTTACTTTTTCTTAATACTATTTCAGTTACAAAGCCTTATAATTCTAAAGGCCTTACTTCATTACAAAAAAGATGACCTACAATTAAGTGAGAAAAGCCCCTACGTAAAATAATAGAAAATATAGGCAATAGAGATCTCAAGATATCCCATCATCCATTGTCCCCTCCAATGTCCCCATATGATGAGGTGCACCCAGATAATGTAGAATAACAGAATCCTGGGGAAACATTTGCATTCAGGACCTATCTTTCGTACAATCTTGCTCCATTCAAAAAATATCTTGACCTTATTCATGCACCATATAGGATTTTTTTTTCTTTATTTCCGTGAACAGAGGCAAAGAGGTTGGAAGATCTATCCTTACTTATCAGCTGAAGAGTTGTGATTGTGGACGGGCCACATTTTAGCGCGTTTTTGGAGAAATTATTTATCAAGTTCAGTTATGTTTAGGCATGGGGACTGATCAACAAGAAAAATGCTCTTGCAAGTGCAAGGACATAGATAGTATACGCACAGGAAGTTTTACAATGAAAGCAGGCATACATAAAGTAGGGGAAAGGACATAGCACACATAGTATGTAGTACACTACATGTAATGTAGAAATTCAAAATGCAGAAGATGGAAAAGTGAGGAAATGGGAAATGAAATAGGTGAAATGAAAATAATAAGTAAACAAGAAGGGAAGTGGTAAGTGAAACTGAGATGGAGGTGCTGTGTGGGCCATAGAATTTAAAACAATGTTGAAGCCAGTCAGCAAAAATCAAATTAATGTTGAAAAAAGTGTCAACTTCTAGAAAACACTCTTTTAAAATTAATCAGTGGTCATGTTGTATAGCTTAAAAATTAGAGAAAGCACTCTTCAAGTAATGCCGTTTCATAGTACTTCTAAGTAGGTTCTGATTGCCTGTGTAAGGTATATTTCTATTGTGATGATAAAATTGTATTATGGTTTCATATAAATATATTTTAAGAAAAATAAGAAAAGGAAGGTAAAATTACATCTTCAGGAAAAAGACATTACATTACTAGAAAATCACTCAGATGATTGGGCTGCTCAGGATGTAGTGACTAACTGGTGTGGAGCCTGATGTTATTGTGTTTCAAGAGAAAGATTGTCTTCTTCTCTGGCCTGACTGGAAGTTTGAGCCTTCAGCTTAGTCACAATGTAGTGGTCAGAACTGATGGTTTGTCTGGGTTCCAGGAAATCTGGAAGGATTACCACTTTCCTATCCCAAAAGATCACCTGCCGAGGGATGCATCTTGCACTGTTTCTTCGATGGGGAACTCACGTGTTGTTCCTCCGTGGACTGCCATTTTGACTCCTACTTGTAGAGAAGACTCCACGTCTTGTCACCAGTAATGATGTGATCCAGAAAACTGTCGCCTTCAGCCTCATATTGGTTCAACAGGTCCCAACAAACTTACATATTGTGTTCCTTCTGTTCCTGTTTGAGCATTTATGAGACACACCTGCTGCAAACTTTGCAATATTCCAATGTTGCCACCATTGTTTCCAGTGCACTGAAGCCAATATTCAGCTCCATACACAGTTCTCTGGTCATAATCCACTGATTCACGTGGATGAGTTGATCAAGACGCTCTTCATTTCATCGTGTGACAGCTGTGCGTGGCTGCCTGGAATGTGGCTTGTCTTTCATGTCCTTGCTGCCACTGATGATGCCACTACATCACTGTGCTGACATCCATTGTTTGGTCTCCATAAACGTTCAGCAAGTGTTGATGAATGCCAATGGGTGCCATTTTTTCCACATGGAGGAATTCAGTTCCACACCTTTGCTTCATACACGTCAGATGCCATTTTATCAGACTGTCCCTCTGCCGTTATCTGTTGTATGCCAACAAAATGTAATGGAATATTGGTGAAGAGGTTCAGCCTCTACTGCCATACCATCAATATCTGCCTCTGACATCAGGGGCCAACATAATAAAAATAGGAGGCATTACTTTCAGAGCTGCCCTTGTACATCAGTGTTGAACCAGTACAAAGTTATATAATTTGTATACCTTGTTTTTGTTTGTATGATCCAGAACATTCTTTAAAAATACTTTCATATTCATTTCAGTGAATAACATCACTTGGTTTCATAAATAATATATTCTTTATAAAATTAACTTTAGTCATTTTCTTCATAAGACTCAGAATAGAGAACTGTTCCTATTTGATTGCCAGTCAGTCTCTACTAAGTGAACTGTTCTCTGAGTAAGCTGAAGAATCAGCATGTAGGATTGGGTCTTTACACTACTGTGACAAGTGCTTTGGGGAAATTGTTTGCAGTTATGAAGATTTTATAATTCCTACAGGCATACACATTTGAATTTGGTTTTGAAAATACCTTCCCATTGTTTGAGAGTTCTGGACTTGTGTTCAGCTTTTTATAACCACAGCTGTAATACAGTGAATGTTAAGGTTTATGCATCAGATTTTTTTCATAATTCAAAAGGGTGCACAATGAATGAATGAATGAATTATAAACACATATATTCATGAGGAATACATCCTACAAGCATTTTAAGAATTGTTTCAAATGAATTGTGCTGAAAGTGCCGTCCAGTGGTGTCCTCAATGCACAAATGGATCATTTGTATACAAGCTTATCAATGCTCATATAGCTGCTGAATTGTGTATGTCAGCAAATGTTTTGAAGATATGGATGAAAATAAAGAGGTACTGTAAAATTTTCAGCATTTGTCATTATCATGACAATAAACCTGTATACCGTGGCAAATAGGCATATAGCAATTTGCAAATAGGAGTGATTGAAATTACTGAATGGTTAAGAATTGTACACTGAGGAATGCAAACAGGAGGAGCAGATGGGAGAGATGTGAAGCCAGTTGTATTTAAGAACAGAGCAGTTAGAAAGATATCTTAGAGACTGTCTGACAACAACACAGAAGTGAAGAGCAAAACTCATAACAAAATGAAAAGGCTGGCAACATTCATGTTTATGAACAGAAAGAAGAAAAAGTGTGCAATGTAATGCCTTATGTTACTCCAGACTAACAGTTTGGGACCAATGTGCATCACTTGCCAGTGTGATGCTCTTCCAGCTAGTCGTAGAACGTCCTCTTGTCATATATTTTGTCCCTCTGAGGAAGAATGTAGCAGGTTATCCTCCGTGTCATAGAATCATTAAGGTTGGAAAAGACCGCCAAGATCATCTAGTCCAACTGTCCACCTACCACCAAGATTGCCTATTAAACCACTAAACTATGTCTCTTAGTACCTCATCCAGACATACCTCGAACACCTCCAGGGACAGTGACTCCACCACCCCCGTCGGCAGCCAGTGCCTGGCCACTCTTTCAGAGAAGAAGTTTTTCCTAATATCCAAACCAAGATTTTTAACCTTCCTAGCAGCCTTTCTTCCATATGATTGCCTTAGGAAACACAAATACTGCAATCAAATGCATATATTCATACAAATACAGTTTTCAGAGCAGAATTATCTTAATGCTCATGTGAAGGTAATCAGTGTACATGGAGAGGAGTAAAAATATTTTTTTATTTACATAATGTATTTTTCCTGTATTTGTGTTGTGTTTTGTGTTGGTTTCTTCTTCTTCTTTTTTTTTTTTTTTAAAGAAACTCTACTAGTGATCTCACAGTGTCATCTATGTCAACATATAAAACAAACGGAGCTAATGATACCTGATTTCCTATGTATTTTTTATCACAGTTGGATTCCCTTTTGCCTGGAAATGTGAGAATTTTCACGTGGACAAAAGCATTCTTAACGTTTCACTTGGATCTTGATTCTTTATTACCAAATCAGAAACAGGCATATCCTGCAGTCTTTTGCTTGTCAAGAGGTACTGATTTAGTCTTTTTCCTTCACTGTTTTAATGAAACTGGCAGATCTAGGAGATCTGTCCTATTCTGTCAAACCTGGTTAAAATTAGCCAACAAGCTCAAAGTTAAAGTGAGGGATCAAAGGACAAAAAGACACTTATATATCCCAGAGGTGAGAGAGATAAATGCAAACGTCTTCATCAAATCTGGTTTTCTTAGGAAATGAAGCTAAAAACTCTGCTTATTAAATGACGTAAGATAGTCCTAATCTCTGTAGAGGTTTTTGAAATGTCATTTTGCTCAATGCGAAGTAAATTGTGCCAAACACCTTCAGTTTTGTGAAGACAATTAACTATTGGAGAAATTACTGTGACTTCTGGTTGCTATCACTGTTGAGCTGATCTTTGAAGGGGGCAGGAGGAAGAATGGACAATACGATTAAATCAAATGCTTCTTGCAGAAAATGATGTGAGCTGCGTTATCAAAAAAATCCGTCAGCTTTAGGATCAGAATGGTCTGCACCAGCCATTGTAATGAACACCTGGCTGGAACCCATCTTGTTTATCTTTTGGGGTCATACTTTTCAAGATCTGACACGTGTAATGTGCTAAATGTTGTTTCTCTGAGTACTTCAGTAAAAGTATATTCTGCCGTTTGTGACAATGCTGTGGTAGAAAAGTCAAGGAAAATTTTAGTCTGGATACTAGAAATAGTGTCCAGTGTTAGAATGTTGAACTGAAATATATTCAGTGGGAGTATTTCTCATTTTCTGTTTTCTGTACTCCTTTTGTATTCACTACAGTGAGGCAGATGAGTGGAAAGATGCAGAGTCCGCTCTGCATGACCTTGAAGTAATGTGATCCATAATTCCTTATCTATCTCCTGCCTTGCATTTATTAAAACTGTTTATGTTAATTACCGACTGCAAATTCAGGTGGATGCAACAACTGCAGCTTATAGGAAAATACGCAAGGAAGACAGAAGCTCTGAGGTAATGAACTGATATTTTGATAATTGTAGGGCAGTGTGAACAGCTCCTGAAAATGCTTGATGGAAATGAAGAGATTTCTGAGGGACTCTATGAAGTAAGAGAGTTAGAAAAGTTGTAAGGGCAGTACCACCTTGTGCTCAAAGAACACTCTGTGAGGATTACCGTTAGAAGCCAGGACTAATTTATTTGACTTCATAGTTTAAAGGTGATTGGTGCAAATGTAGATATTACTGTGTTAAGCAGTGATGAACTAGTTAGCACTGTACTCAGATATGTTGACAGCAGCTGAAACATTTAGGAAGGGTTGGTTGATTTCCAACAAACTGGAAAAAACAGACGTGAAGTTGTTTAAAATTCTTATCACAAGAGTACACACGTTACCTTTGGATGAATTAAAAATTCAGTTCACCAAAATTCAGTTGTGGAGTTCATAGAGAAATAAGAAATTTTAATAATTTGCAAATTAATGTCATATAAAGCATTTTCATGCACAGTATTGTGTGTTTTTGGTTTCTATTACTTGTAAAAGGATGCAAGTTTATGAATTTCTGGACACCTGCTATAGTCATGTTCTTCCAAAGATATAGTAAAGCTGCAGAAATGCAAAAGTAAATAAACAACTCACTAAGAATCCACTGTTCTGGAGTATGCAAAATCAGAAAATGGTACAGAGCTTTACAGAAATTAACCTTTTCTTAGTCTCACATTTCTAAGCCACCTAATGAAGGCTACTAGTATCCTGAAAGTCTTTCGGTTAGTAATTTGGGCTGATATTTTTACTTCTAATATGTTCATACATGGAAAACATTGCTAGCACTAGTGAGATGTTTTTAGTTTTTTGTTTATTTGTCTTCTGTTTTGTTTTTAAATGAGATAATCAATGATTTGCAAAGCCATTAAACTAAAGCTGATATTTTCTTCTGAGTACATTACTTCCACAGCATCTTGAAATGACAGTATGTAGCTTTTTTTCTTGTGTGGTATGACAGGCAAATGAGGAGGAGGGAAATAAGATGTGAGCTGAGCTAGAGGCAGTAGATTTGTTAAAAATGAAAAAACAAAAAACCCGTCCAGCCCCATGTGCCCACAAAAAAACTTCCAACCTTTACATCTTTTCAAATTTTTGAAGTTCCTTTCCTCTTCTTGTGTTTCAACAGACATGAAAGCACCAAAAGCGTGCAAATACAGCTTGCATTGTTGGAAATGATGCACTGATTTCAAGTTTTGCATCTTCTGGTATCTTTCCTCTATCAGAACATTTCAGAGTATCTATTTACTCTTTAAGCCTTCAAATTGCAAAGCCCAATGAAATGGTGACGTTGCTGGAGTAAGTGAATGTGGATTACTCTTTTGCACTTCCTTTTGCAAGGATAATTCAATAACAAGAGCTTTCTGGTGGATCTCCTTAGACTCCTTAGAACACTGTGAGGGCTTCAAGTCTGTGTAATGCCTTTATTTGAAAATAAGCTGTGACTAAGCAATGTTTTACACAGAGACTGACCTGTTCAGAAGCCACTTCATTTTATCCGTCCTTGTCCACTGTGTGCCTGTAGGGCTGAGGCATTTTGCTCTCTGAGTGGCAGATATGTCATCCCTCTCCATGTCCTTAAAAGAAATGTTCCTCCTTCTGTTGGGTCTCAGGGCTGCCTCACATGTCTGTTCCAGTGTCTTCCTGTAGACTTCTACACTTTGACTGCTAACGCCACCCCGTTCTTTTCAAGCTTTCTTGATCCCTTCAAAAGTTTTTCCCAACTGTGTGATTGATTGCTCCACAGTAAGTGGAGAAAATCCCTCTTCATCCAAAAGCTTCCACCTTCTCGGAATAACTTGCATCCCTGCTTTCAACCTCGCACTTTTATCCAAACAATAAGGTAGCAGAGTAAGCCAGGATCTAACACAGCCTCGGGCTTGCTTGTTGTGGGAACAAAGAGAGAGCAGCCCCTTGGCAGGGGAGAATGGCACTTGTGCTTGGCCTCACTGATGGCGAGCAAAGGACAAGAAAATATCTTCTTGGGTAAAGTCATTTCATATTCAGGCTCTGGGCTGAACACAACAGGTTTTCCTCTAAATGTTGTGCTTTAAAGTAAGGAAAATAGTTATGTCTTGTAGTGCTAGAAATAATGAAAATGCTTACAGGTGATTACTGCAAGAAATCACTTTTGCTTTATGTGTTTTACAATAACATTCAAGTTTAGTGTATATGTATATAAGGAAAAAAGAAAAGTCTTTGGGAATTGATTGGTATAAAATCACTTGTTCTTCCCTTTCTCACACTTTATTAAAAATGTCTTTTATCTGCAAAAGAATACGAAACAATTGAGACATTGATAACTGATTGCTGCAAAGTGTTACCACCTCAAAAAGAAAATAATTACATTACTTTGTACATTGTTTCTGTTTCTATAGGTCATGAAAATAAATAAGGACAATTTCATTTTAAAGATCCATTATTGCAGTGTATTGAGATTCATGAACTGGAGCTGGAAATTAGTAGTTGAAGAAGCTACAATCCAACCTGCACTCCTTGAGTAGCAGGTTTGTGGTTACCTGGATTAGTTTAAAAGTAAGATTGAAGCTATGCTAGATGCTTCCAACGTTGCCTTTTTTTTTTTTTTCTTTTTCCCCCAGATATATGCACTAAATATTACTTGGAATTAATCCAAGAGAAGGAGATGGAAAATATTTGTAACAGAAACTTCAAGTATGTCTAGGTTTCATTTTCAGAAATGACTTGCATACAAGCAATGTTAGTGAAATATTTGTATTACGAATGCACTTCTTTTTAAAATTCTAATCTGGAACACCTGGTCTTAAATGTATTGTAAAATTGAAATTAAACAAATTCCAGTGAATCACAAAATATAACTTCATCTAGATTACAAACATTTCTAGATCAAAATATGTATTGTATCTTCAGATTCCTTGGAAATGAACTGTTGCTGTTTATTGAGAGTTCTTTGCAATCCTTAAAAAGGCCTGTAGTCCTTCAAAGGACTTACATCTCAGATACTTTCCACAGTCTTTTCATTTGCTATATACTATTCCTCTGAAGACCTCAAAGTTCCTTATAAATCATGAATTGAGCTTTGCAAAAAAAATCTGTCTTATTTAGTCAGTTATTGCAGCCAATTTGCCAGGGAGTGAAGTGAAACAGACTGAAAACTGTAGCTACTTTTCTAAGAGTCAGAACAAACAAGAAGGTGAAATCAGAAGAACCATGGGCACATGACAGCAAATGGCATTTTTTGTCTGTCTTTTAGAAGTCAAGTAACACCCCCCCAAAAGAAAAACACCTTGAAAACATTTGCCATGTATACCGATCTCAATCCATATTCTGATCTGTAAATTTATCCAAGAAGTGAATGAATATTTCAACATCCATTTAGATTCTTATATGCTGTGGTGGTCTGTCATGCTTATGTGTGAATGGATAGAATGATGTCCACCAGTTATGCTTTTTTTAATAAGCAAATGTTTTCTGAGCAAAAGTTTTCTTTATTACTATTTTTGTGTTTTGAATCTTAGTTTTCTGAAGAGAGGAGTGAAATTGCAGCAGATGACCTGAGTGTAAACAGTTGATCTGACTGGTTTTGAAAAAATTAAATCTCAAAATTTATCAAGTGTTTTATGGACTTGGATATAACTTATGTTTGCATATTAAAGAGTTTTAAAATAAGATGGCTATATCTGTCCACTTTTTGTTTTAATACTGTGGAGCATTACTGACTGCTGTTTAATTATGAAAATATTTAAAATATTTATTAAAAGTACTATGATTTTATTAGCCATATAGTAACTGTCAGGGCTGCTCTGAAAGGAATGCCTTCTATTTGATTATGTTGACCCATGGCATCAGAGGCAGATGTTGGTGGTATGGCAGTAGGGCTTGACCCTTCCCACCAATATTCCATTACATTTTGTTGCCATGCAACAGGTGGCAGCAGAGGTGATGACTGTGTTGAAAGATAGTGTTTTGTAGCTAAGAATGCGCTCTGTCAAATCCTGCTGTTGTGCTCTTTGCATCTGCTGTAATTTCCATGGAAATAAATAGGAGACATTACTGTCAGAGTGACCTACATGTTTATAAGTGACAACACATATCCATTGTTCTTGGTTTTGAATAAATAACACTCCTTTGTGAATTTTTTGCATTTACAGTAGGGTTTATATAAATGAAAGTCTAATCATTATTTAAGATGTGTGAATTATTTCAACTGAAGTAACTTGAAAGAGGACTTGAAAGATGACTCTTGAAAACAAATGCCTAGGATTAACTCCACCTATTCAATGATTAATAAATTAAGTCTTGGATTTTTTTGAAATTGAAGATTGTGGTAATTTAAGCACCTTGTTTATTACTTTGTTCTGAGATGTTTGTATTGTAAAAGTAGTGCTACACAGCACTCTTAAAATGTTTTATTTGCGTTTTGATCAAAACCACTGTTCTTTGCCCTGGATGTAAACTTTTGCCACTACAGTAAAGGAGGGTACAAAATAACATCTTACACAACATTACATGGCTTCTGGTCAAAGGGACAAGTGTCGAGCTAGATGCAAACAATAGTCCACTCTGGGGATTACTAATATTCTGAGTTTCTAAGCTCTGATTTTACTCTTCTGCATGCACACTTAAAGCATACAAGTTTTGGTACCATGTCCCACTTGGGATTTAGCTTTGTGTTTGTCCAACCTAAGGAGAGAGCTAAATCCTCAGAGTGCTCAGCAAGGAGTGAGTTATGTGTGTCATTGCAAGCAGGAACTAATGAACCTTTTCCCATATCTTTCTGCATCACATTTATGAAAGGCAAATAAATAAATAAAGTAAATCCACAGTTAGTGTAGAATAACTTTACAGGTTTTTTTTTTGACACTGTGAGTGGAGTTCATGCTGTTAAGTTTAATAAGTGCAGGCCTAAGCCCTAAGAATTTTGTAAAATATTCTATTTTTGCTGTTGTGTTTGTTTGTTTTAATACATCTGTTCTTTGTAGGTATGTTCTGAATCATGATGTCTAAGCCACAGAGAAACAAATTAATTATGGGTACCCCCTCAAAAAACTTGAAAGCCCTAAAATCCAGTTTTCATACTTAGTATTGAAGTACCATTGAAAGCTAGTAGTTTGAATAGATAAAATGGGCCTGTCTCTATTAGAAAGCTCTTGGTTCTCCTTTTCGAATCATTTTAGGCTTCCATTTTCTGCTGACAGGTCAAAAGGCATCAGTCTTAGGTGCTGGATTGCACATTGCCATTTCTGGGCTTCAGGCCAGTGTAAATTTCAAAGTAGAGAGAAAACTGAATGTTTTTCAGGCAGCTTGAATGTTATGGTTCTTCCTGTGTTTGTTCTCTAATTTTTTAATTCTTGGCTGTTTGAGTTATCCACATGCCTATCATTGGTGAAGGAAATTCTAGAAAACTTAAGGTTAAGCTGGCATGCATATGCATTAAAACTCAGTTTATCACTTGGCAGTGGTTTGTGAATCACTGATACCAAGAACCCATATTTCATGAATGAATATCTCCATGCACTGAGCTGATTCAGAAAAAAATTGAGTTGTTCAGTTCAATTTATTTCCTAACTTATGCCAATAGTCCTTAAAAAGAACTTGTTTTTATTTACTCTGCTTGATACGTACAGGTAGAGAGAAGATACTAATATTTTCTTTTCTTGTTCTGCCACCTGTTTGAATCAAATGCACTCTCTACCACTGTTGTCCAAAACAGTGTGGACACAGGGTACTGTATATTCTTATTCAATCTGAAGTCTAATAATATCAGGTATAAAAAGGTACCTAAAATTATGAAAATTGAACTAGTTTTGACCTAGAAGAAAGTACACCCTAAGAAAGCTCTTATTTTTATATTGTAATGATCTAAAATTCAGAATTCATTTTTATGTTTCTTGTAAGACAAAGCTTTCATAACTCCTTTTATTTTTTTAATTCATCTTTTAATTTTTTAATTGTCAGTTTAATCTTCCTGGCAACAGTTACAGGGAAATGAGAATGCAAAATGATTTAAAAGAATTTATTGCTACCTTATGTTAATTTGATACTATCCTTCTCAAAATCTCTGAATTGTTTGTATCAGATATATTTCTAATGTGCTTATGGCAGGTATTTCAACAAGAGCAAAATGTTTTTGGTTCACTTATCCAAGACACGTACCAAATACTCAATAGGTTGAATCATAGCAAGGAGGAGTGGCTTGAGGATCCTCCCCTGCAGCTGTCTTTACATGTCAGTTATTTTCACTCCGCATGTTTATGTAAGGAAATCAACAGTCCTTTCTCTTTGCTGAGACCACATTCTCTGAGGTTGGATTGGAAATGGTGCATATTAACACAGGGCGTTAGACAAATATCACCCTCCCATCTTCCTCCCTTTCAAAGCTAAAGTAATTCACATGGAAGTAACAACTGGAGGAGGACAATTTGCCTAAGACCCACAAAAACATGCGGTTGCATTCATGTTGTTTCCCTGTGTTTCTACTATTTTTCCATGTAGCTTTAATTTCACTTTATATTTTTATCAAAGTTTACGTTTAATCTGGCGTACATGTTACCAAACAACTAAGGAGATACCTCTCTGATTCCCTCATGAGCACAAAATTGAGTCAAGTCTTTGAAGTGGGTATCCTTTGGTTATTTAGAGAATTACATTTTTTCCCTTGGGGTCATTAAAGGAGTTATTCAGCCAGTACAGAAGATAATCAGCATTCGACTGACATTTCTAACTTAAAGTTTGAATATTGCCCTGAAGCTTTAACCACTCCTTAATGTTCTGGCTCCTCCTCTTAGAATATTTTATTTTAGACAATGAAATAGTATTTTGAGCTTGCTAGGTGCTGGTCATATTCACTGTTTGTGCTGCTTCAAGGTGATCTGAAATACTTGTTCTAATTCTGCAGCTGAGATGTCCGTTGGTGTGAGGAAAGCCCCTGAGTGACATGAAAACTGGCAAAGTTTTTCTCAGATTACTTAAGATACGTAAAAATACACGGCAGGAACACCATGCCTTGCTGGTGCTTGCAATTAGTGCATCTGCACTAAGGCTGCAGTGTGTCAATGACATGTTGGATTGTTGAGTGGTCAAAAGCTCTAGCCTCCCAGAATTAAACATACGCTTTTGAGTCCATTTTTTTTGTTGTTGTTTTGATTTATTAATGAGAAATCTCTTTAAAACAACTCTCATAATCCCAAGCTGTAATTTCTCTTTTTGCCACTGGCAATTGAAGTCTTTCATCAGGCAGGTTTAGCCTGACTGCACACCAGGATTTGCTGGCTGAAAAAGAGCATTTCTCAAATGGTAGGATCAGTGCTTAATTTCTTTTCCTTCTGCAAGACTTAGTGATAGAAATAAGACAGAAGAAATCAGACAGAAATAGTGTTTTATATGTAGTTTTTAGTTTACATAATTCCACATCCATTTTGTGTGTTTACACAGGAACATGTTGGTATTTCTGTCTCCTCTAGGAAAATCTGCCAGCTCAGGTTAGCAACCCATTAGTCCCTCATCCTCAGCTGTGCTGGGAGTACCTGAAGGTCTGTTGCATCTTCAAGTGTATGTGTACCTGCATGTCCCTGTCTCTGCAGGGCTAGGGAGGGATAGGCAAGAAGGTGCCCATGCACATCCAGAGTCAACCTCATTCCCACCACCCAGCAGCTATGTTTTACCTCCTTGTCGTATAGACTGCATCTTGCTAGCCTTCACACTTCTTTGGCTAGGACTGAAATCTTGCAGTTTGTTTCTCAGAGACTGATCATTCCATGCTGAAACATCTTTTTCCTTATTTAATAAATTCTGTGTTGCCATTAATAATTTTTACCATTTTATTTTTTTTCAGTCGACAAGCTCTTGAGAGAATACTTAATCTAAAGCCTCCAGTGGGGACTGCTTATCAAGTGCAAGCCTCCTGGCTGAGTAAAGGATTCACCTCTGAGTCCTTGTCTCAGAAGGAAACTCAACTTCTTTTATTCCTTGAATTACCATAATTGTCTGTCTTGCAGTTGTAGTATTTTCATGCTAATGCTGTAATTTTCTCCATTCTTATTTTGGTTGGTTGGCTGAATTGGTTTAAAGGCCTCTTGAAGTGTTTCCTGTTAAATAAGCTGGGTGGGTTTTTTTCCCCTCTTATTTTTTTCTTGAGGTACTAATATCAGGTGACAGCTGAACTACTTCTGGTGATAAATCTTTGTTCTTGTGTCACTCCTGTGCTGTTATTAGTAGAAACTTGGTGTTTAAATGACCATTAAGTGGTAAGAACCTAAAGGAAAGTCTTTCCAGTTTATAAAACTTCAGGTAAGCATGCTTCTTTTTAACAATTATAGTTAACACAAATGTACTTTTCAGTTTTATTAACTTTTCTGAGACTTGAGTGAATTTGTTTAGGGAATTTTATAAAAAAATGTATAAGATTTAGTCTCCTGCATAAACATGTGCCTAGTAAAAAATAGGTAACATAATGATGTTGAATATCTTAAAAAAAAAAAAAAAGAAAAAAAGAAAAAAGAAGAAGAAGAAATACTATGCTGCTTTCAGACTTGGCCCAGGTACAGCAGAAGTATTTTCATTTAGTATCCAGCTGCTTAGAGGGATTGTTTAACTCAAATTTAGCAATGCTAAATTCTCTCATCATAACTGATTACATAATAGGATTATATTAAAAAAGAGCTAGATGGCGTAGTTGATCAATGTAGTAGGATACATTTGTGGAGGTCTAGACTTAAATCTGACCCTGGGACACAAAAGTACCATGTTGGCTAGTCTAAATATAAATCCATGTAGCTGTTTGTTTATATTCCATACAATCTGGCATTACTTCATGCAGTTGGCAGCCTGTTCAGCGAAGACCCAAGACTCAACTAGCAGTTTTGGACAGAGGTACACCAGCACAGCTGTTTCAAGAACCTGATTTAGCATGTCTAAACTGTTCTTGGCTTTAGCCAATGGAAGTAGTTTTTCACTTCCCTGATGGCTAAAATTTATCAAATTCACACAACAAATCAGTAGAAAACAGAGAAGAATAGTGCCACTGGAATTCATCAGATCTACTGTGTCTAGCTGTTATTCCTGATTATAATTGGGATAGAAAAACTGGCTTAAATAAAATTTAGTAATGATACCCTGTGTTGCAATTTTCCGGTAGTCCAATTATCTCTCAGAATTAGGAAATATGAAATAATAATGTTCCAAAACCATCATTAACTTCATAGGACTGCTCTTTGGCTACTTTATGTCTTGCATTTACATCTCTGCAAAGTAGTGGGAGATGCTCTGGAATGAAGATGACAGCATTTTATGTAGGTATGAAGGAATACATAAAGATGTAAAGAAATCACACTTTCGATATTTGTATTCTGTGAGGAGAGCAATATATTTATTTGTACATTTAACTAAGAAAAGAAAAAGGGAAAAGCTTTTCCCTTTGGACTGGATGGTACAATATTTTAGTTAGAGTAAAAACAAGTGAGTACCATGTTGGTTAGGGTGGCAGAATCCTTTTGTTTCCTGGTAGTATCTGTACCATTGTGCCTCCCTGATTCGTACTTTCTGAGCTGACCTCTCTTTCTGGAGCGTAATTGATGTTGTGAGGACTTGCCTGACTCTCTTTATTGTTTTTTTCCAACATTTCTAAAAATTGTCTTACGATATTTGAGCTGAAGGAATTTCATTGATTTCAGAAGAATCTTCCTGAATTTTTAAGGATGTAATATGAAATTATGACAATCAGTTGGTAAAGTTTACGTAACTGTGCAGTAGTTAAAGTCTACTTGTATTTTACTTATCCTTTATTTCATCTAATGGTTGTTTCTGAATTGTGTATATTAAAAATAAGGCACATAATCTAGTATGAATCAGTCCTGTAAGAGAATATTTATGAGAAATAATGACAAGACCAGATTTATTTTTCTGCCAAACCCTAAATATTTAAATGTCTGTTGATGTATTACTTAAATACCGTGATTAAACCATTAACACATAGAAACTTAAACATTAAGTACTTTAACATTTCCACTATGGACATATTTCTAAGTATTTGAGATAGCTTAGACAGGAGGCCTGTGTTTTCATTAAGTTTATTGAGAAAGATATGTGGATGAGATTATAGAGCCCTTTATCTTAAATAAATATCTACAAATAGTGAAATATGTGGTCTGTAATGATGTATAAGCCACATGTATGGCATAGTGCAGTGGCAAAATCTAATATTTTTGCTTTATAAAAGATAAAAAATGAAAATAATCTAGTCTAGGCTATCATTAACTCTCACATATTCTTCAGCTACAGATAAACAGAAACCAGTTTATTTCACAAATAAAATACTGTGAGATATAAAAGGTGTAGCAGATTCTCTGTTGTTGAAAAAGACTCATGTATTAATATTTCAAATTGCTTTAAATACAAAATTTGGTCTAGGTCTGAAAGTTCTTGTACTTTTATTTCTACTGCTTACTATAAGTCAAGTTATAGAAGTGTGTATTTCAGAATGTAATGCATTGTGTCTTATTTTTCATTTACTCAACAACCTAATGGAGTATATCCTATACCTTTGTTGTTATGAACACAAAACTCTTCAGCTGTTTCTAGGTGTCATACAAATATATTTATGTGCTTGGAAATCTTGAAATTTTCTAGTATCAGTGAAAGTAAAATTATAAAACAACATGTTGTCTAAGAAGGATGAAACACAAATCATTTGAAATGACTGTCAATTCTAAGAAATGAAACAATGCAAAATTAAATTAAATTTCTTTTTATTGTAGGAGAGTTCAAATGGAATTACGTTCTCTAAATATTTTCTGAACTTCATATGAATAGAATCAGACGTATTCTCAGAACTAGACCAAAGAAAAAAATTTATAACTAGAAGAAATATTTCAGAAAAAAAGTCTTACTTGGCAACATTCCTCTCTGTACAACTTCATAAGGGAAAAAGATTCCAGAGAGAAATGGAACACCCATTTTTAAGATTTCTAAAGACTGTACTGTAGAAAATCACCAGGTAAAATTAAGTTCCCATTGCCTGCTGAAGATTTACTTGTTAATTTATCAGAATCACAGAATCACAGAATCACAAAATTGTTAGGGTTGGAGGGGACCTCGAGAGATCATCAAGTCCAACCCCCCTGCCAAAGCAAGTTCCCTACAGCAGGTCGCACAGGTAGGCTTCCGGGCATGTCTTGAATATATTCAGGGAAGGAGGCTCCACAACTTCCCTGGGCAGCCTGTTCCAGTGCTCCGTCACCCCCACCGTGAAGAAGTTCTTCTGCATGTTGGTGCGGAACTTCCTGTGATAAAGTATTCTTTGAAAATACACTTAAATCTACATGAAATGAAATACAAATGAAGAATGAAAATATTCTGAAACTCCATAAATAAAAGGTATGTCACTATTATTTTTATTTCAGCTAATATAAAAATACAGGCTGCAAGCCACACCTATATTCTTTTCTGTTAACGTTACCTGTATATTCAGCACAGATATATGTAGATTTGAGAGATGTTAAACAGATCTTTGTTTTTTTCTTTACCTCTTTACAAATTATTCATATGTGAGTTCCTGGCCTGGTGGATGCTTCTGACTACTGCTGAATTATAATAGTTGAAAACATGAAAATCTTTTGGAAAATACAAGGTAAAAAAATATGTCACTATTGATGTTCTGAATTTAAATCATCAGAAATCTCAAAATGCAAAATGCTTTGTTGAACAGCTTGCTTGTTACTCTAGATTGTACTCCAAAGTAATGGAACATAACTAGATTTCTGTTCTGTTTTCTTTCTGTTTGCCTCATGTTAAAGGCAATGGCACAGCTTTTGGTAGTCACAGAAATCCTATTATTTTCTGTGGTGTAGAAATTCTCACAGGATATCTGAGAAAGTATAAATACATGCAAAAATAATCATCCTCAAAATTTCTTGAATTTGATTTCAGATGAAAGTTATGAAAGTGAAAAAAAAAAAATGCAGCTCCTTTCCACTCATACACTTTGTATGACTGTATGAAAATCTGTGAACATCTGGGCTTTGACTTATGGCAGCCATACTTTTATGTTCTGCTATCTGAGCTTTTGCTGTTGTAAACATTTATTTCCCAAGTGTTTGTATTTCACATGTACCAATGTATATGCAACACAGGTACATTGGAAAAGCGATTATGAGGTATATGTTTAATGAACAGTTGGGACTGGCTTTTTGGTATTGCTATTTAATTTAAAAAATATATATTTAATATTTTATCAGGCATTTTGTATCATCCAGCAAAGGATCAACTTATCATTACGTTCATTAGCTATATAGGCACTGTGAAGTATCAGTGGTTAAAAATCTTTCAAGTACCAAGCAGTTTGCAGTTGCAGATGTTCTGCGGATTTTAAGAAAATGTAGTCCTTAACTATTACAAATTTAGTTTTACTGTTTCTCAATTTTGAACCATTGTATTTTTTGCAAAATGATCCATAAATATTAACTGGTCAATGGATAACACAGAAAACAGTTCTTCTGGGAACATGGGAAAACAAGGATGTGATGTTGATCAGAGACTGCATATCTGTGAGGCCTCTTCATGTGGCAAAGATCTCGTACTGCATTAGAAAATGTTAATAGACAGACTATGACATTAAGCCTGAAGGAGCATCAGGATTTGCCATCTGGCTCTGCATGTGCACCACTTATGTAAAATTCACTCTTTTTCCTCTGTTTTTCGTCCTCCTTTTTTCTTGGTTTTGTTACTAACACCACAGGCACTTTCATCCTTCCTCCCTTTGGAACAGAAATCTTCATTTTAGCCAGAGATACTTTTCTTTCTTCTGCTTCTCCCTGCCCACAGATGCTAATAACAGCTCCTTCTTAGGCTGATGACTGGTCTCTATAGCTATCAGGCAGCAGAAGCAATCAGTGCTAAAAAACGAGCAGATCTTGGTAGCAGCCTCCAATTTTTCATCTTCCCTTTTGCTGCAGCACTTACCACCTGCCTTCACCTCTGCAGAAGCGAATACTCCTGATTCTTCTTCAGTAGAACAGACTGAGTAGTAGGAAACAGCAATGTGTGGATTAAGTAAACCAAATTAAAAGTTATTTCATTCTATTACATCTCGTGAAACTAACAAAGTGTCTGAAATGTAGATAAATATTCTTAGGCTGTTCAATGTAGCTAAAATGACTAATGAAAATGATATACATAGGAAGATTGACTGTTTTCATGTTAAATGTGAATTACTGGAATAGTGAATAAAATGCTTCCCTACGTATTTTAGAATAAAATGAAATAAATATTCTAATTCATAAGGGAATATATCCTCAGATGGGATGAAGAAGGAAATACTTAATTTGCTATGCAAGAACGTCTTTGTAATACTGCAGAGAAAAGCTGAATAAGTAGAGTTTGTTTTTATTGCAAAGACAAGATTTGGATACTGTATGCTGTGCAGGGAAATCAAATAAGATGTTCTGTCAGGAAGATAAAAAATAAATAGCATTAGTTCTCTAGACTAATTCTGAGCTATCAAAAATATGTCCAGTCTAACATAGGTGGCATTTAGTTATAGCATAGATGAAAATTTTGTAATATTCTATAGAGATGGAAAGGACTGCTTTTGTTTTACCAGACACTTGAAGATATGATATTCTAAATGTTTCCTTTGTTTGGCATCGAAAAGTATTATGATCATTTTGCCAAATAGCACACAAGCAAAACTATCAGGGGATGTACTGTACTAACAGGCTTTGAGCTAGAAAATTAGTTTTGAATGAACAAAACTTCAAGTAATTTGCTAGGTCTTTCAATCAAATGTAGAACAGATGTGTTATAAATAGTGTAATACATAATAAGTAGCTTTAAAGGTTTTCAGTAAGGTCAGAGCAAAACCTATTCAGGGGGTGGCAGCAAGTAAAGTATAGATTAAACCCTAAAGAAATTTTTCAGAGCAAAAAAAGCTATGATTTAGTAGTGAATGGACAGTCTCATCGAGGAAGTTGAATTAAAAAGCGGCAGCAAGTGTGCGTTTTCATGAAGCAGAGAGAGAGCAGCTTTGATTGTTCCTTCACAGTGTCTTCATTGGACTTGTCCATGGGTGCCAGCAAAGGAGATACTATCCCTTAGGAATTGATATTCACTATATTGTCATGGCGTACTTGTGGAAACACGTACAAAGCCCTGTGCAAAGGTACTGAAATAATCTATTCATCATCATTCTTTATGTATATGACAAGGACAGATTCAGTTTCCATCTCTGCTGAGAAGTTGTTTGCTCTGCAGAAGCTCATGTTCAGTGCAGTGAGGGACAGGTCCCAGAGATACACTCAGTGAAGCAGACTTCTATCAGACTCTAGGGTATGAGAGATTAACAAACGATGCAAGGTACCCTTCGTTATTTTCACCAACTTAGTTAAAGTGAGGCAGCTTTCTGACACAAAGACATCTAGCATGCTGGCTCTGCAGCTGATAGGTGAGTCTTCTCCCTGACTACTTCAACCTGAGCACTGGACCTGAGTTCTGAGCAGTAAGCCCATGTCAGAAGAGTCTGAGTACATGAGAAATAGACTGTATTCTTATGTTTAAAAACATATTACTATATTACCTGTTGAATCAGGATTTACATGGCTCACCAGTGCAGAGGAGATCATTAAAGACATTAAGACTGGAGGCAGCCTGGGCTGCAGTGACCATGTCCTGGTTGAGTTTGTGATCTCAACGCATGTGGGCCTAGCAAAGAGTGGGATCAGGATCCTGGAGTTTAGGAGAGTGAACTTCAGGCTGTTTAAGGAGTAGTTGGATTAAATCTCCTGGAAAGCTGTCCTTAGAGACAAAGGAGTGGAGGAAACCTGACTGCTCTTTAAGGATGCCTTTCTGAGAGCTCAAGAGCTCTTCATCTCCCAGAATTAGAAAGCAGGCAGATGGGGCAAAAAAACAGCATAACTTGGTAAGGACCTGCTGGTCAAACTGAGGGAAAAGGATGACATGGACAGGCAGTGGAAACAAGGGTGTGTCATCTGGGGAGAATACAGGGATGCTGCCTGGACTTGCAGACATGGGATTAGGAAAGCTAAGGCGCAGATGGAACTGAACTTGGCAACAGATGTTAAAAACAACAAAAAGGGATTCTGTAGATACATTGGCCAGAAGAGTCAGGCCAAAGAGAGCGTACTTCCTCTGATGAATGAGAAAGGAGAACTGGCTACAACAGACATGGAGAAGGCTGAGGTACTCAATGAGTTATTTGCCTTGATCTTCACTGGCAGCCAGGATTCTCATATTTCTTACATTCTTGAACCTCACATCCCTGAATCTTTGGGTGGGAACTAGGGTAGTAAATCCACACCACACCACAGCCCCCCACTGTAAGGGCAGAGCAAGTCCAAGACCACCTCATGAGATGGAATGTGTGCAAGTCTACGCGGCTAGATGACATGCATCGCCAGGGTCTTGAAGGAGCTGGCTGATGTGGTTACTGAGCCACTCTCCATCATATATGAAAAGTCGTGGCTGTCAGGTGAAGTCCCCAGTGACTAGGAAAAAGGAAATGTCACTCCCATTTATAAGAAAGGGTGGAAGGAGGACCTGAGGAACTACAGGCTGGTGAGCCTCTCCTCTGTGTCTGGGAAGATCAGAGAACAGGTCCTCCTGGAAGACATATTAAAACACATGAGGGACGAGTGGGTGATCTGAGACAGCCAGCATGGCTTCACCAAGGGAAGGTTTTGCCTGACAAAGCTGGTAGCCTTCTATGATGAAGTGGTCGCATCAGTAGACAAAGGGAAGGTGACTGATGTCATCTACCTGGACTTGTGCAAGGCCTTTGGCATGGTCCCCCACCACATCCTTATCTCTAAATTGGAGAAATATGGATTTGAAGGGTGGACTATTCAGTGGATAAGGAGTTGGTTGAACGGCCACATACAGAGAGTTGTGATAAATGGCTCTGGTGAAGGCTGAAAATGAGTGGTGTCCCCCAGAGGTCTGTCTTGGGACTGGTGCTCTTCAACGTCTTTGTCAATGACATTGATGACAGGATTGAGTGCACCCTCAGCAAGTTTGCTGATGTCATCAAGCTGAGTGGTGCAGTTGATACAATAGGGGGAAGGGATGCCATCCAGAGGGACCTTAACATACTCTAAAGTGGGCCCATGTGAACCTAATGAGGTTCAACACAGCAAAGTGCAAGGTTCTGCACTTGGATTGGAGTAATCCCGGGTATATATACAGACTGGGAGAAGAACTCCTTGAGAGTAGCCCTGCTGAGAAGGACCTGGGGGTCCGGGTGGATGAAAAACTGAACATGAACCAGCAGTGTCTGCTTGCAGCTTGGAAGGCCAATGGTATCGTGAGCTGCATCAGAAGAGGGGTGACCAGCAGGGAGAGGGAGGTGATTTTCCCCCTCTACTCTGCCCTTGTGAGGCCCTGTCTGGAGTACTGCCTCCAGGTCTGGGGCCTCCAATACAGGACAGATGTGGAGCTGTTGGAGAGGGTCCAGAGGAGGGCCACGAAGATGATCAGAGGGCTGGAGTACTTCCCCTATGAAGGCAGGCTGAGGGAGCTGGGCTTGTTCAGCCTGGAGAAGAGAAGGCTGTGGGGGGACCTCATTGCAGCCCTCCAGTATTTAAAGGGAAGTTATAAACAGAAGGAAAATCAACTTTTTTCAAGGGTAGATAATGACAGGACAAAGGGGAATGGTTTTAAGCTGGAGGAGGGAAGGTTTAGATTGGATGTCAGGGGGAAGTTCTTTACTGAAAGGATGGTGAGGTACTGGCACAGGCTGTCCAGAGAGGTTGTGGATTCCCCATCCCTGGAGGTGTTCAAGGCCAGGTTGGATGGGGCCCTGGGCAACCTGATCTGGTACTAGATCTGGAGGTTGGTAGCCCTGCCTGTGGCAGGGGGGCTGGAACTTGATGATCCTTGGGGATCCCTTCCAACCCAAGCCATTCTATGATTCTATGGTACAGAAAACCGCCTGGCTTTGCAAACAAATGCAGAATAGTAGTGTTGTATAAACAACATTTGCAGAACAAAAAATGGTTCTTGAAGAGAAGAGTACCAGCAAGGCATGAATATGCAGTCAGAAGGAAAACTTTGCTTCTTTAAGTAAGACAAATTGTGTACCAGAATCTCAGTATTCATTTAATGAGAAAGTAACTTTGTGGTTGACAAGAATGCTATGAGTATCTTGAAGGAATGAATGGGTGGTTACCATTGTATTTTGTTAAGCACCAACAGTAAAGTCAGAGATCACAACATTTGTATATTTTAGTAACCCATTGTTACTAAAATCGTGCATTGTTAATCCTTCTGTACTCATCTTGAGAGCAAATGCAGACAGCTAAAAATGTACATTGCTGTTTCTTTTTAACTCAGCAACAGCTGCTGCTTTTAACAAACGTATGTAAATTTTACTAATTGAGATTACAGTTTAGTGTTCTTTAGTGAAGTTGGAAGAACATACTTTATATTCTATTCTGTACCACATGGTTAATTTTCAGTAATATTTCTTTTGGAAACTATTTTTGTCATCCTTTACAATACCTGTTGTTTACAACTTATGAAACGAGCTATCAAGAACTAGTCTTCTGTGTCCATTTTCCAAAGTTACCATTACCTGTAGATAGATTATTTGTTTAACTGCACACTTGCTCAGCCAGTCCAAAATATGGAGTGAGATAGACAGGTTGTTGAATGATTCATCTCTTATTACTTTTTCCATAGAATCAAAATCTGTCTAGTTTAATAATCTATCTCTGGATTTAGCCATCTTTAGAAACTTTAGAGAGCCAGAAAGTTTATAATACACAGTACTTAGTTTCCCACCATGATCTTCATGAAACTTCAATTGTTATTAAATTTAATAATCTTTGATTTAGCCTGTGGCTCTCAAACTTAGTTGCTCTGATCCTCTTTGCTGTTGTTTTTGCACTTGGAAGCAGAAGTAGAAACCAGTGAACATATTTCTGAATTTGGGATCTGATGTTTTCAGCTCTAAATCTGATTTTGTAAGATGGCCAGAAGGATTTGTTGGCATTAATTGCTCTTGTTCAATGTGCAGTGTTTCTGAATTTTTAAAATTCACCTTTAAAAAAAAAATACATTCTATCTGTATACATATATATGAAAAAACCCCTCAGAATACACATTTTAACTGGTGTTTGCTTTATTAGTAAGCATTCCTGAATTATAAATCAGTGAGAACAGAAACTTCCAATCTTCTTACTCTGTTCTAATCAGTATTAAAGATTGTTTCTGTTATGCATTCATTTCTTTTTCTTTTCTTGAAAGTGATTAAGTGCATTTCAGTATATTCTAGGGAGGTGTTTTAATGATCCTTCGTGTTCCTCTCACCTCTCTGCGCTTCAAATTTTCTTTGCATCTCTTTGTTAATACTTTCAAATATTTTGACTATTTAGCTGGACAAGCTGGTACTTCTGCCTTGGGGATGAACACATGGTTTTACATCAGATGTATAATAACTCATCTTTTCTAAGTTCTGAGAAGAAATCGATTTGGGTCAGTCTGAAGACTGTTTTTAGGGACTTCTGAAAAAATCTATGAATTTCTTCTGGATATTTTAAGGCAAATGTAAAATTATATGCATTAGAGGAGGTAGGTATCTCTCACTAACTCCATTAAGTGTTGGAGCTTATTTTTGTCTACTACCATCTATTTACATGGCTGGAGCGCTTCCGGAATGCAGCACAGTTGTTCCATCCAGTTTTCCTCTACTATATTCCTAAGCATTTTATACAAAATGGAATTACTTCAAGGGATGACCTGCTACCTCAAATATTTAGAACATGCTTTGAACAAGTAACAGATTACCTATTTCATCATAATCATGCAGAAAGACAAAAAAAAGAAAGACTAGAACTCATGAGTATCCTATCCACAGCACTCACATAAAGCAGAGAATAGACAGAGAAAGGAAGAGGAAAGAGATGCAAGTTAGAGAAGGTTGTCACCAGAATATTACCTCAGTACTTACTACAAAATTTGAATGTTTTCTTCAAAAACCTAAAAAACAAAGAAAAAAAATCTTCTTATCCTTCTTAACTTTTGTTTTCTGCTGAAAATGTTTGGATTTTGCATAATTTTGCTAATACATTTTTTCAGCAAATTTGTTAACCAAAGTATCATCAGTCTGGTCTAGATTACTCTAACTTGTAAATTCCTGTGTGTGTATAAATATGCTTAGAAGAAGCTAGGAAGTTGTCAGAAGCTTACCACAAACTGTGTATTTTATTATTATTTCATGATAAAATAAATGTCCATACAGACGTATAGGGGAGATGACTGCATGTACTCTTATGTTCCACTCATATGGCAAATAATACATGCCATGAAAATGTTTGGGTACATCCACAGTATTTTCTTTATAACAAGAAAATAAAGAATGGTTTTGAGTATAGTTGAAAAAACAAGTGTTGCTGTATTGCTTCATGATCTGTCCTCTATGTAATATGCTCTTGACCTTTCAAGGAAATGCTTTCTTTTTTCAAGTGTTGTTTCTTTTTTTATGAGTCTAGATATCTGTGGGTCAAAGAGGAGAGCAGAGGAGTATTGTAGTCAATTGACCAGTGTGCAACAATGCCATTGTCTCCACAATGAATCAGTTGTGCAACATACACCATGTACTAAAGTAGCTTCAAATGGCAAAGACCTGAATTTGCACAGATATGTTGTTCCAAGGTTAAGTTTTAACTATTTTATTTTTCAAACATACATAAGGATTACAATAAATATTAAAACACTCAAATGACCAAGGTTATTAGTGTACTTTTCTGCTGATTGTAAAGTTGACTCACAGTTATTTAAATGCTTTCACTCCTGTCTATAATTTATGTTTATTTGTTTGACTTTTGTACTAAGTTATTCACATTTAAATTCTAATACTGGACTATCACTTAGAACAACCCCGGAGCACTGAATAAATAAATAAATAATAACAAACATCATTGGCAAAAAAAAAAAAAAAAAAACCTTCTTCCTGAGTGTACCTCTTTTCTTAAACAGTTACTAACAGTTACTATGAGGATGCAAAATGATCAAAATACAAGATCATTTTATGAGACTTTGTCAATGTTTTCTTCTTTTTTTTTTCTAGAAAAGTGATTTTTTTTTAATATAGAAATGTAACATGATATGGTTGATGAAATAACAGTTTTCAGGAAAAAAAAGAGAGTGACAATACTTTTTATATTCTTTGGAAACTACTACTGCTCTTTTGGCTTTTGTTGGTTCATTGTCGTATTGGGATTAACCTTGGCGCTCCACTTGTCTGTCTGTAGACTTTGATAAATGGTAATCTGGAAAAAAGTCTCAAATTAGTTTTTCCTTAGATGTTTGAGTTGAGAATTAGAGAGAACTTTCACATTAAAACTTGAGAAACAGTTATTCTTGTTGGGAAAATATAGATCTTGCATTTGAAAGCTTCCTTATTTTCTTGTCCTTATTAAGCAGGATGGAAGATAGTTTTGTTTCTGATGTTGAATTACTTAAACTGATGGAAGCTAGTTTCCTTTAGGAAAACATTAGAAAAGTTGATCAGATGCACGTTTAATATTTGCCTTCAGTGATTTATATACGGATGTTGTGGTTTTTTTTTTTTTTTTAAAGATATGATGGCTTGCTGCCCTTAAGTACCCATAAAGTTGCAAATGAGAATATTTATTGTGGTATCGATCAGTTCAGTGATGGTGCTGAGACATCACTATATTAATTAGAAGGTTCTAAACTTTCATTTCTCTCTCTCTCCTTTTACCACTTTCTTATAGCTATATGCTATACATGAATAAAAGTGTATTGTGTTTAGTGGTATTCATGTCTGGGCATAAACTTAGCGCTAAGGACAAGTCAGATAATGTGAATCCTTATCCAGCAGCCATTTAACTGAAGAGGTTTTTTGTTTTCTTTTTTCCCCCATATATTCCAAATGCAATTTCCTTCACAGCAAATGAAAGATTTGGAAACAAAGAACAGGAAGTGGAAGTCATGTTACACTGAGTTTTTAATTTTTACAAATAAATGATTTTTATTTTTATATCTATTGCATTCAGATATTTAGTCCTTATGGGTCTGTAATACTTAGGCAGTACTAGGAAAGTATGCCACTATTTAACTGGTAGATAATGCTGACACCAAGAGAAAAAGAAAAAAAATGGTTAATATTACTTATGCCAGTTGAGAAAACAAATTGTCTTGTTAATGTAGTTGTTACTGGTATAGCATCAGGTACATTGGAACCATTATCAGTATGAAAACATCACCCTAACAGACAGCTATACTATCCAAAATGTTTTTTGCAGCAGTAGCCTAAGGCTTTCTATGCCCGTAAACATTACCACTTTAACTGCAACTGGTATAGTTAAAGTGATACGCCTGCAGATCTTTATCCTGCTTAGTTGGGAGATGCATACACAGTCATTTAAAAAGTTTGCACTGCTATATCTTATATAGGAGAATATCTAAGCTGTATTGCTATGGGGTACCTTTGCTGCAAAGCTTAACTAAATTCAGTTGTGCTAATATATTTTTAGAGAGATGTTGCAGTCTGTGTAATTTCAATTGGCAGAAAAATTACAAAATCTTGTGGATCAGTGCAATCATTAGAATATAACAATATTTTCCTTCTTGTAGTAGCTGAATGTGAAATCTAGGTTTTCCTTTCTGTGCTCCTAGGGACTTCTGCCCTGCTCAATGTGCTTATGCTGACCTGTGTCCCATCATGCCATGGAATAGTTTAATAGCCTGGCACACAGAAGAAAAGGGAACAGAGTTTTATCTCATGAAAATGAAGTAAGTGATTGAAATACAAATAGGAACTGCCGGAAGAGAAGGAAGATACTTTACTTATTGAAACGTTTTATAATCTCATATATAAAAACTCTCTGCTCTGATTCTGAATGTCACTTTTATTTTGGCTATTTCTGTGGTTTCTGTACTTCTGTTCAGAATTCCTGTCATGTCACAAAACTGATTTTTCCTGTTTTCTTTTAGGTTCACTTGTCTCAGTGTGTCCAACTGAATCACTTAAATTTGTGTTGAAGCCTACCAGACAAGTGACATGAAGTTTATGAGCCTCAGGGATACTTGTCCTAGCAATTCTCAGGCAATGTGAGCAGCTCGCTGTACCTCCAGGTCACATTATTTATTGATTTTATTTAAAATGTTGGTCCATAAAAATAATCTTGCTATAGATGTGCAATAGATATTCGTAAAACTTGAATAGACATCAGTATGATGCAAGTAAAAGTGATACAACAGCAGTATGTCATCTGCAAAGGTATCATCATATAAGAAAGAAATTCTTCACTATGAAGGTAGTGAGGCACTGGAACTGGATGCCCAGAGAAGTTGGGGATGCTCCATCCCTGGAGGCATTCAAGGTCAAACTGGATGGGGCCTTAGGCAGCCTGATCTAGCAGATGGGAAACGTGCCCAGACCAGGAGGGTTGGAACTGGATGGTCTTTAAGGTCCCTTCCAACCCAAGTCATTCTTTGATTCTATAAGCAACAGATCTTTTTAAAGAAACTTTATTATGCAGTGTTTGAAAACCAAACAGTGGATGAATTACTGCTTTTATTCCTTCTTAAGAGAAAGACAGGGTGCCACTGAATTGACAAAAAGCAACTGAAGAAGCGGAAAGCTAAAATGAGTTTAGTTTTCTACTGCTAGAACAACTATTGTGGCTTTTATAAATTATTTCCGCTTTTTAAGTGCTCTGTAAGAAAGATGGGAGATACTGACTGAAGCAGGGCCTTGGCCTTGGTTTAGTTACTTGCACGGTATGTCCGTGCTGAGTTAAATACTCCAAGCTTTGCAGATAGAAGTATGAAATAGAATGGCTTTAGATCTCTCATTTGCCTCACAAGGTGTCTGTACAGTTGTTAACACTAGCTGCTGCATGCATATAGATCAGAGCAGAAGGATTGCAGTTGATCTTGAGAAAATTTGGAATACACTAACTGCCAATCTGTAATGGCTCAAACAATTGTTTCTGACTATCATAGCTGTAGCTGCTATTTGTGCTTTAGCTTGCATACTGTACCGTGTGGCTAACTGTGAGGGGTTGCATGGGAAACAGCTGGTCACTGCTTCAAACTCTCAAAAGAAAAGGAGGGTTTGATACAGTGTGTGTGCATATCCAGGAGAAAATGTATTTTTCCAGTGTGGCATGTGCATATCCAGCATATCCAGCAGGAAATGTATCTTTCTAGTGCTGCCATATCTAACTGCTACAGTAGCAGGTTAGTGAAGACAATGAAGTTGTTGAAGTTGTGTGAAGAAGTGCTGACTTTGTCAATGTTATACTCAAAGGAACAAAGACTAGTTTGTGGTGGCTGGAGGGAGGCAGCAGATAGTGCCCATGACAACGACACAGTGATGAAGACAATCGTAGTGAAGAAGACTCTCCAACGACTGCCGAGAGACCCCCAGAGCTGCCCCACACAACATCAACGCATGTGCAGGAGGACATTAGCATATATTCATTAATTCCTGGAATAGTCTTGCATATGTATAGAATTCTAGGAAAATGTAGTGTTTATGCATTTCTTTGTAGGTACAGAAGGCAGTGTGCTCTCTAGGGGTGCGCGGTACTTATGGTGGAGCTATCCCCAGTGCTGCCAGGCACCACTAATAAAGGAATACCTGCTTAACAGTGAGAATCCTTGCTGTTGAGTCAATTTCTCGAATTCATGACAACAGATAATAGCTTCCAGAGGCTCTGAGATCTTTGACAGATGCTGGTGAATCTTGCTGCAACCTCTAAGAAGAAGCCATTGCCAATCTTTCGTCTATGCTTTGAACTGACTGAGGTATAGAACTGTCCTTTCTCCGCCATGGGTAGTGCAAGGACTGAGAATTAAGAAGCTGGAGAAATACTAGCCTTCATGGTTGCAGCCTTTGGGGATAGATGAGAGTCAATATCTCTAAATGTCATAAACCATAAAATTAAATATTTATCTGATTTAGAATTCTTCACTGGATCATCTCCTGATGTGATGTAGGCTAGCAAGTCTGGGTTTCTCACCTAGTTACGTCCTTAGGTTGATGGGAGTAGAAATAGCCACTGGTAGAAAGCCACTTGAATTGCATTCTTCTGTTATGCGGCTCAAGGAAGGCATGTAGTGGAGTTGTAACACCTTAGACTGGACTGGTGATGGGTTAATATAAAGATTAAACTTCTTATGATGTCAGTCCAGAGAGAAGTAATCTCAATTAGGAATTTTTTGTGCCCTGATTCTATGCACCATCCCAGTAATTCCTTGTAAATGAGTAAAATGAGTATAATAACAGTTGGCCGAAGCGTTGATGTAACGCTGGTATAAGTTTTACCATAAACTATCTGGATTTGGGTGACTGTCCAGTTTTCTCTTGTTACGAATTTTGAAATGCAATGGTTTAATTCTGACAGGAAATCACAGAATGCTATTTATGTGTTGGGGTTTGTTTGTTTGTTTGATTTGTTTTGTTTGCTTATTTTGAAAATTTATTGTACTATGGAAGGAAAAAAGCAAACAAGTCTAAGAAGATAAATATTTCTTGCTTATCAGCTCAAAAAAGGGATTTAGAGCATATATACTGCATTTTGCTGTACAAACTATGATCAAACACTGAAAATTGTAGTGCTAGTTTTAAAACTGAGGAAAATTCTCCTTAGAAGCTGTTCTTAGTAAGCTCAATACATTATACATTTTAAAAATATGTATATACATGAACTTATAATTGAAGTGGATATACAGGTGTTATACTTCAAGAAAGAGTTAGAAAAAGATTAAGGTTAAATGTGTATTTAAAAGTGGGATTTTAGAAATGCTTGCTTTTCTTACATTCAAATTCAGATGTTTTGTGAAGTTAAATAGGATTCAGTTGTTTGAGGATTACTTTGTATACTACTTGGATTTAAATCACAGAGCATTTCAGATCAGCTACTGTGTTCAAAGCAGATGCTGTTAAAGGATTTATACAAGATACTGCTTCCAGGGTATTAGTGTGGCAGGTTGTCTTCTAGCTGAATTTGAAGTGGATTGCAGATTTTATATTGTTCTTGTCAATTTTTGTTTGTTTTGTTGTTTGGTTGTTTTTTTTGAGCAGTCTTGATCTGCTGTTTAAAGGTATTTACTGGTTCAAAATTATTGGCATTGATTGCAATACCCAAAACAGTGGAACACAGATTTAAACTGTGTGAAACCATATTTTCCATTTAATATAATTATAAAAGAGGAAGAAAGTGTCTAGAGATGTCTCAAGAGTGAAAAAAGTACTCAGAATCATCCATTCAGTGCTTCAGATCCCAAAGAAAGCCACAGTTGATACTTCACTAATATTAATATCTTGGGTTATCGTTATGTAACACTTTTCCAACAGGATGAAAAGAACATAAAGTGTTTATAAGAGAAAAAAGATTTTGGTAAGCTTTTTAAGCAAAGTCAAAATGAAATATGCCTACAGTATTTCACCCACAAACAGATGGCCAAACATAACAAATCAATAATATGTAAATAACAGTGTTAAGATCTGTTGCAATGCATGAAAAATGACTGGTTTCTTGGCTGCTACCTTCATATAGACTAACCCTTCAGAGAAAAGAGTAGGATATATGTTTTTTTTTTTTTTTTCAGAAACAGATGTAGTGGATCAGTGTTGCCATCTTCATTTACAAGTCCATTTTTATAAAATGCAGAACCAACAGATGTACTTTGCATCTTAAGAACATGGTGGCTAGGAAATATGTAGTGCTGAAAGGTCTGAAAAGCAGAGGCAGCAGAAGGATGTGCTGTTCTATTTTCACGAGGGCTGTGAATCCTGTGTACTTGTGTAACTCTATGACAGCAAAGTCGTGCTGGGGACTCTTGACAACATGAGCAGAATGTTTAAAAGAAGCATACTGTGGAGTAGTGAACTCATTATTGTGTGACAGAATCATTACAGTTTTGGTACAAGTGTGTGTCTTATTTAAATCTACAGGAGAAGCATCGGTCTGGATTGTATCTTAGTACAACATTCATGGATGTACTGTTTGTTCAGTTCTTTTGAGACCTTCAGTGATTTTCCAGGTGTGTTGCAAATAATGTCACTAGTATTTTAAGACATATTTTGCCCTTAGAGCATGCTCATTCAAATGACAATAATGGCGGAACTGGTCATAATGTTAAAAAATGATTATGCAAATGACCTGACTTGTGACCTTGAGCTGGTAATTATAAATCTCTCTCTGACAATGGCTTCTCACCTGTGGACTATTAATGGCAAAGTTTTACTTATTTCGTTTAGTAAAGCATTTTGAGTTTCTCGGGTTTGGGACTGTTCTTTAGCCTAGGTTCTGTGCAACATTGGACAAACATTACAAAATATAAAATAGTCACAGAAATTGCAGTTTTAAATTGAAATTCTACTGCTTATTATTATGGAAGAATCAGAAGAAAGTACTATGTTCTGAAAATAGTAAGATATAATAGAGAGTGTTGATAATTTATACACATTTTAATTAGTCAGGATTTAAAAATAGTTTAACTGGTTACTCTTTGAAAAATGTATTGGTTTAAAAAGATGACTTTCTGTGGAAATGATCTCTCATAAAATCAAACTTTCTAAAATATTGTATATTTCTGATGTAAAGAATGTTTTGATTTTTCCCTTTTGTTCTCTGTTACAAATATAATGAGATTTTCTGAAGGTCTTGATTATCATTCCTGCTTTTTATTAGGATCAAATAAAGATTTTTCTGCGGTGAAATTTCTGTGAAGAACTACTTACAATGCGTCCTTTCCCAAAGTCGAGTAAAATAACACAATATCTGTGCATCTCACCATTTTTTTAAGTATATTTTTCTGACATTATACATTCTAAAATCATGTGGTAATATGCTTTTGGAGATTTTAATTGAATATTCTTGTGTATTTTTAAAATGCGAATTTCTAGCTTTGTTTTCAGTTACATGGTTCATGTTAGAGTAAAATCATTTCAGGAATATCGTAACAAACCCAACCACTCCTAAACCCAGACATTCAGAAACAGATCTGAAACTGAAATGTTAAAAAGTTTAAACAATCTTCAGTCTTATTTTGTGGTTATATGATGGGGAGTAGCAAAGATGGAAAAGATTTAAAATGTCTTCAGTAAAATGTAAGAGTAAAAAAAAATTCATTCATTTCTACACTTTTTATCATACACACTTCTTATCGTATCTGTGTTGTCTAAGTACAAGATAAGAATATTTACACACTATAAATTTAGTTTGGTAATACTAAATACTATAAATTTAGCATAGTACCCTAGTATTCACAACAGGTACTTCTGAACAGATCACAGAAAGAGTGATGATCTCTAAGCATGCCAGGGTGGCTGTCTTCTGTGGGAAGGTTTGATTCCTGAAATTGCAACAAAATTTTCCTTATGTTTCCTTCCTCCTACTTACTGCCCGTCTGTGAATGTGATGGCTCCTAAAATTGCTATTCTTAATCTTAAAACATTCCAAAATCGAAGTCCCATGGAAATACGTGGATAAGTAAGCACACATTTTGGTGTATCTGGGTTTCCAGTGTAAACAGAAGAGTAATACAGTAAATGAGTACATTGTTTTGAATTGTGTTAAAGTATTCTTTCAAATTTGTCAAATTTAATATTTCAGAGCAAAGCATAAAGCCATAGCAAATACATTTATACTGTTTTCTCAGTTGTGATCCAGCACAGCTTCGTTGTTAAATTTGATTCAATTTCTTTAGTTCATTCAGCTCTAATCTGGCTATGGATGAGACTTTCCCTTGTTTACACTATGTTTTCATACTTTACCAGCCATCCTCATAAAGAGATGAAAGTATTTTACTGACCATTATTATGGTTAATCTCAAAATAACTGTACAGTGAACATTGCTTATTCTAGCAGGATGAACCACTTTCCACTCTACACTCTGAAATTGTGGTAGTAAAATCTAAATTCTGGTGCTAGCAAATGCTCTCCTATTGCCTGTCCAATTGACTTCCCTGTGTGAAACTTGCAATACGACTGCAGTCCATCATTTGACCTAGCAGAGTGTAATTGTATGAGTTCATGAAGATCCTGTTGAAAGCGTGCTTTAAAGACAAAATAGCTTGTCATAGGAAAATTGAATTAACAGCATAAACATCAGTACAACATTTTCATAATTAAAATAACAGATATTGTTTAAACTTACAGTGCAAAGTGTTGCAAATACAGTAGTGGACCAGATACATTATTTTTTTATGATGAGAAGCAGCTTAATTTATTACTTGGACAATTTAATAAGGAATATTTTCTGGTGAAAAGCTGGTTAATAAGAGCAGGCAGTCAGAACTGAATGTGCTTAGAGAGCAAATGGTAGTTTTTAATCCTATATAGTCAGTTATAAATCATCCTGTTTTTTTGCAAATGGGAAAATGAGAAAGCATCTAGTTAAAATTGTTAAAAATTTCCTCTCCCCTTTTATTTTTTTTCTACTTGATCAGTTTCCTATTGTAGGATCAATTTACAGTTTGCTCAGTTTAAAATTGGATGAGCACCTGTTTTGAGCAACAATTTCTTTCTTTCTTTTTTTTTTTTAAATTTGGCTTGCTAGAATGTCTTCTTGAAGTTCTGACTCTAGTGTTCACTCTTCCTTTTCTTTTTTTCCTTTATAAATTTGATGGTCAAATTCTATCCTTATTATGCTGTATTTACTGTTAATAATGCTCCCATTGTTATTCACTGCTCCACATCTTCCAATTTTTGGTGGCTCAATATATGACTCCTCATGATTACTGTTGTAAGGAAATACCTGCACAAAATAGTAGCTGGCCTCCAAGAACATGGCTTAATATCAAACTTTATGTGTTAATGAAAAGTGATTTAAGATGTTAGTTATATTTCCAATGAATATTAATATGGAGTGGAAAAAAATCATAGGAAGATCTCAATGCTTAATTTGCTGAATTCACAAATTCTTATTTGTAAGAATAATAATTGTTACATTGTTGTGGTTTGACCCAGCAGATAGCTAAATCCCACACAGCCATTCACTCACTTCCAATTAGGAGAAAATACAGTACAGCTCGTTAGTTGGGATAAGAGCTATTTACTGAGACAGTAGAGAAGTAAAAGAGATAAAAGCAATTATATATACATACACAAATGAATGATATGCAAAGCAAGGGCTCACTGTCCACTGACCGATGCCCAGACAGTTCCCAAGCAGCTCCTCCCCCAGCTAACTCTCCTCCCTTACATTTACATGATGTCGTTTGGTATGGAATATCGCTTTGGTCAGTTTGGGTCAGCTGCCCTGGTCCTGTCTGCTCCCAGCTCCTAGCTCCCTGTGCTCCCCCCAGCCCCTTCATTGGCAGCGCAATACAAGAAGCTGAGGGACTGAAATGTTCTTGGTTCTGTTCAATGCTGTGAGTTGCTATTAGCTTTTTTTTTCTTCTAGAATTAAAAAAAAAAAAAAAATTTCTTCTAGACACAGCCTCACAGAAAGGCAACTTCTGTCTCAGCTAGAAAATATGGCTTACATACCAGTACTGATACTGTTATAGTAATAGTCTATATGAGGTTTAAATTTCCTGACAAGTTACTGTTTGGAGTCTTCCTTAACTAGAAGCTGATGTAATGTTTTCCTGTAAAGAGGAAATGATGTAATGTTTTCTTGTGTTTTTTTTTTCAGCTATTAGCGGTTCTTATCCAGCTGAATTACAATGACATCCACAATGGAAGTGGCATAAACATAAAATGATACCTTGTTTGCTCAGAGAGTTTGCGATCCTTATTACTGAATCAATGGAGTTATGCCCGATTATGCCACCTGAAGGTTTGGCCCTCAGTAGTACAAAACATTCTGTTTTCAAGGACTCAAATAGAATAATCTTATCATGCTGAAGGCCAAATGTCTGCTGCACCAAACTTCAGCACAGGAATTTCTTTTCCCTAATTGTTGTGACAGAAAACAAAGGGCAGCAAGTAGATGAGTAGTATAAAGTTTATTTGAGATTCTTTCTTCTCGCTTCTAGTAAATATTCCTTATAGTCCTATGGAAGTAAGATGTGACTTTCAAAATGGAGAATGATTTTATTTGTTTGGAATGCTGATGTTAAAATTCCTGATTTTAATGATGGCAGTTTTTATGCTGTTATTATATGGCACTAATGGCTAAGTTTTTGTTGGCCAGAACTTAAATATTGGCAAATAAGCATTCAGGTATCTCTGCCTTTTTATGGCACACTAGTGCCTGCACTGTGATGACTGCATAGGTGAGATTGTGTGGTTAAGATTATAACATTTCTGTTACTAAGATTGCCAGAAAAAAGAGCTTAAATGAGGAAACAGCAAAGTTAAAATAGAAGCTGTATGAACTACATTTGCCGTTGCTAAGTCTAAACAATGCAGAAAGATTTCTTCAGTTTCCATTTGTGTTGCATTAACACACAGCAGCAGTAAAAGTGATAACAAAGTACTTTTTTAATGACTTAGCACTCACAAAGATTCCATTGAGCAAAGATTTTGCAGATAAAAAAGATTTTCCATGGCTTTACAATGAATGAAAAGCATTACACTTGATAATGATACAGGCTAGCAGAAAGTAGTATAATACAGAGTAAATTCTACTCCATTGTATCTGTGGGTAAAAATAGATTGGGATATAAAAAGTTATTACTTATATAGAGATTATTATTACCTATATACATTCACAAAGTTAGAGATCACCTAAAATCCCCGTTTTAGGAATGTCTTAAGCAATCCTGCAGTTTCTGAAGCAAAGTGCTAGTGGTGGCAGTTACAGGAAGAGTTAAGGTGGCTAGCTGTGCCCGCTGCCTGCCCTTTCCATCCACTCTGACAGTTCTGATGCCTTGCTCAAGAAAAAATTCCTTGCAGGTGTTGAGCCCGTGCACTTAAGTAATTTCATTGCCTGTTGCCAGGCCACATTACAATAACTTCAAAAGTTAATCAAAATTAATCCACAAATCTGCTTTGCTGTGGGTGCTGCCAAAACACTAGAGCCAACATTTAACAGAAAGGTAGCCAATTATGTTAAGCCTGGGGATGTGGACCTTCCAGGCTGTGCATGTGAGAAGCCCCATGGAAAAGATGCACTATTTTATCAGGAGAGATGTTCTTGGAGATCATTAGAGCAATAGTAAATCAGATATAGGAGAATACTTATCCCTTGGGTATTTAAGGTGAATTAATGGATAGTATCTAAGATTTTCAATTTTAATTTTGTCTTCTTTTTACTACATTAAGTGCTTATTGGATGTTTGGCAGCATTGTTACCTAAATGAGTGGTTAGGAATAGTGAATATTGTAATCTCATTTTAAAGCCATCTGACACTCTGATAACTGAAATCCTAGAATAATAAGAGGTGAGAAAATAAAGTGGGTATTTTTAGGGGAACTTAACCAAACTGGCAAGAACTTGGGATGAAGTAAGTTGTTCATCTGTATCTCCTATCACGCTTACTCTGTTGCCAGGCTGTCAGCTGGTTAAAGTGCAAAATGAAAATATAGTTCCCTGATACTGCAATGACAGTTTAAGTAGTTTCTTTCTCTGACTGTACTTTCCATTGCTGAGTCTCTGAAAATTGCTCGTGAGGGTGTGAAGAGAATCAAATCAGATCAGAGGACTGATTTAGATAAATAAAGTCAAGGAGGAGGAGGTTTTATTTTTAATCTTGTTTTGTTCCCTGGCCTGATCCCAGAGCCCTGCCAATGGCTATGTGGACGCAGCACGGTGCAGAATGCGGATGGGAAGTAGCAAGCAGTGGTGAGGGGCAGGAAGAGAAGGCCTTGAACATGTCTTGTCATTAAGCTGAACCTCTTGTCACTGTCACACTGAACATCTAAGGTCAGGAGTACCATCAGGGGAGGGACATGAGGTTTGTGAGATGATGACAGGTCTGTGGGTGCAAGAAAGGCCAGTAAGGATTAGGAACCAGTCATATGAAATATTTTGTCCATGTGTATGAAACCTGTTGTATGAAACATAATTTAAACAATCCTCCTAGAAAACTTAAAACTTGTTCAAAGGTCACTCTGAAAGCAATGCCACCTATTTATTTCCATGGGAACTACAACAGATACAAAGAGCACAATAACACTTTGATAGCAAAAATTCACAGCTACAAAACACTACTTTTCAACATAGTCGCCACCATTTCTGGCATTCTGTTACTACAGCACATGGTCTTATCTTTATTATTATGTCATTATTCACATTTATAGAATGGCAGTTCTTTTTGTTCACTCACCTGTGTTCTTAGGGGAAACACATGCTACTTATTCTAAGTTATCATAAATGGCTGTTGGAAATCCAGATGAATCCGGATTTCTTTCCACAATATGTTGTGACTGTTG
Source organism: Penelope pileata (assembly GCA_013396635.1). Taxonomy (NCBI): domain Eukaryota; kingdom Metazoa; phylum Chordata; class Aves; order Galliformes; family Cracidae; genus Penelope; species Penelope pileata. Next base: position 275,964 of record WBMW01004575.1, on the reverse strand, counting down.
CAATCTATGCTCCGAAGTTACTTATATGAAATAATTTATCTCTAAATTTAGGATATTTGTGCATGTGTTTAACGTGCGTATGTGTATATATATAAATTATGACACTAATATCAGTTAGTGCAATGAGAATTTTGGAATGTGTATTTCAGATTAATGCTTAAACTTCATATGTCTTACAAAGTTTGAACCAAATTAACTGTACCATATTGTTAGCTTGTAGCCATTCTGCACTTCATTGCTAGTATTGTTAAAACACTTAACTTGTCTGCTCATTGGTCCCATGTATTTATATGGATCTGTGCTCACTTTTAGATTCAGTTTCTTTAAGAATGCAAACATTTTTCAATTTCGTTTTGTGAGCCATATGTTCAAGAGCCTCTACTACTTTGCTGTTCGAAATTTCTTTGCCTTTTCCTGCCTTTACACTACTCCAGAAATTCACTAGTACAGTCTAAACACAGCACCATAAAAATAGTAAAGTTTCTAAAGCAATGTAATTTCATTGTGAACTCTTACTTAATTAGTTTTATCTAATATCCCCTCTTGCTCAGCTCTTGTCTAAAAGTGTATGCCTTTCTTTACGTTTTGTGAGTCAGCACTTACAAATGTATTATTATTCATTCCTTTTATCTTAGCTCCAACATTGCATGTTTGTGGTGTTTTTTTCTTTTTTTTTTCTTTTTTTT
>WBMW01004575.1:207295-275239 GCA_013396635.1 Penelope pileata | reverse complement strand
TTTTTTTTTTTTTTTTTTTTTACTGTTTCTGGGCACCAGAAAACAGAAAAGGTGTCTTCATTAAATGATGGCTACTGTATTCTGTATGCAGTTTGATTCTGTCATGTGTTCGGGTATCCACTTCCATGCCTGATCCTCATTCTTCTGCTTAGTGAAGACAAGGAAGTGGAGTCTCTAGGGATCAGAGAAAGAGCAAATGAGACCCTAGGAGCAATTGGGCAAGAGAGGCCACTAGCTAAAATGATGCAGTCAAGCTAGCTGACAGTTTAAGCCTGCTAGCAGTTTGCGATGTTTGCTTCGGGGAAAACACAGTGAAGAGGTGAAAGTGGCCTCATTTCATAAAGGAGAGGAAAAGTAGAACTAAACCTGTGGGAGAAGAGTGAAGCGACAGAATTTGTCCTTGTCATAACTTTACCTTGGGTATATTTGTCCTGAGAGCTGTGAGTGTTAAATCTCAGTAAACTTAGCCTGGGAAATAACCAAAATTACATAATTGCAACTTGAAGTTTTTCTCATCTGCAGATTTTAATTGATGCTTAGATATCATAGTGACATCTCCAGTGAAAATGTTGAATGCTAAGAAACATAAATACAGTCTCTTACGGTACTCTTGAAATGCCTGTCCCATTTAGCATTAACACTGTAGTTCAGTAAAACACTTAGCACTTTTGTAACTCAAAGCACAGTTTAAATTTCAGTGACTATGATCCTTTTGCAGGATCAAATTATCCAAAGGTAACCTTTGGATACCTGTCTGTAAACCTAGCATTTTTATATTCCCTGTCCTTTGCTATGTAAATAGTTTCTGTAAGTACCGAATTTCCTATATGACATACTCAAGATTCTAGAGTCTGAAGCATTTGTTGTGTAGATCGTATTTCCTTTTTTGTTGAAGTGTTTTCCTGGCCTATAAACTTGAGGTATACGATGGATGGTTTTCATTTCTTGTTCCACTGGAATACCGTGCCCCTAAATTCAAAGAACTGGTTACCTTATTATACTAGATATATCAGGTGCTAGCTGGGGCAACACATTTTTAGTTCCAGACAATACTCTGCTCTGCCTTATCATTATTTTTGGCATCTTGTTCACAGTTATTTCCCTTCCTCCCTCGCTCCTTCTCTTTCTTTTCCTTCCTCACTCTCTCCCTCCCTCTTGTTGCTATTGCTTGATATTTTAAATCTTATAAATGTTTTACATATGTTATTACTCTCAAGTTTCATCTAAACATCCTTGATATATTGCATATCAGTAAACGTCATTAATGATTTGATGTTTTTTGGCAACCATTTGTTGTAGCACGGGGTAGGATAATTCAATATAAAAAATCTCAGTCCTGGCATTACAGAATCCCTCTGGAACAGCTGCTTCAAATTCTTCACATTATTTATGACTAAAGCTACAGCAACTTTCTGCTTGCTCTCATTTTTGAGTTTTGTCCCCTTCTCAATGACATTCCAATTTCCCTCCAGACAAATAATTTTATAATCATTAATCAGATGGAACATCACATACCTTTCTTTAATTTAGATGGTTATGTATCTTTTGATGAAAGTACATTTCACTGAATTTGTGGTCTTCTTGAAGTTAAAATGCTTGACAATTCTCCCAGGTATATAATGTTGGAATTTGTAGAATCATAGAATTGTTTGAGTTGGAAGGGATCTTTAAAGGCCATCTAGTCCAAGTCCTCTGCAATGAACAGGGACACCTACAGCTAGATCAGGTTGCTCAGAGCCCCGTCCAGCCTGACCTAAAATGTCTCCAGGGACAGGGCTTCCACCACATTTCTGGGCAACCTAATCCAGAGCTTCATCACCCTTATTGTAAAAAACTTTTTCCTTGTATCCAGTCTAAATCTCCCCTCTTAGTTTGAAACCATTTTCCCTTGTTCTATCACCACAGACTCTGCAAAAGAGTCTATCCCTTTTTTTCTTATAGTTTCCCTCTAGGTACAGAAAGGCACTTATCAGATTGCTCTGAAGCCTTTTCTTCTCCAGACTGAAGAGCCCCAGCTCTCTCAGCCTGTCCTCATAGGAGAAGTGTTCCATTCCTTGGATCATTTTTGTGGCCCTCCTCTGGACATGCTCCAACAGGTCCATGTCTCTCCTGTTCTGAGGACTCCACATCTAGACATAGTACTCCAGGTGAGGTGATGAAGATTGATGAAGATATTAAAGAGCATCAGTCCCAGCACTGACCCCTGAGGGACATCACTTGTCACCAATCTCTGTCTGGACGTGGAGTCATTGACCACCACTCTTTGGGTACGATCTCACAATCAGTTCCTCACCCATCAAAATGTCCACACATCAAACCCATATCTCTCAAATTTGGAGAGAAGGATGTTGTGGGGGACTGTGTCAAAGGCTTTACTGAAGTCCAGATAGATGACATCAGTGGCTTTTCCCTTGTCCTTCGATGCAGTTATGCCGTCACAGAGACCACTGGGTTGGTCAGGCAGGACTTGCCTTTGGTGAAGCCATGCTGGTTGTCCTGTATCACCTCCCTCTCTTCCATGTTCCTTAGCAAACTTTCCAGGATGATCTGCTTCATTTTCTTCCCTGCCACAGAGGTGAGGCTGACAGGTTGGTGGTTCCCTGGGTCATCCTTTCTACCCTTCTTAAAAATGGATGTGACATGGCCTTTTTTCCAGTCACCAGGGACTTTATCATCAATAGTGGCTTGGTGACTACATCAGCCAGTTCCCTCAGGACTCTGTGATAGATCTCATTGGGACCCATAGACTTATGGATATTTACGCTCCTAATTACTGAATTTTGTTTTGATTCAAATTAAACATGATCCTTAAAATTTTAAAATGATAAAAAAACCAAACAATGTCTTGTCCCTGGAAAAGTGGTTGCCTGTTTCACAGCTATTAGCAAATTTTTTCTTTGATTTTTCTTCAGCAATACCTTTCTGTCCTTTTGGTAAGAATTATTCTTCATTTTATTTTAATAAGTTAAAATTGCCTTGGCTTCTTCAGAAACAATTCAGTTGTTTACTCCGACGTAATTAAAGTATCTTAAAGATCACCACCCACTGCTTCACCAAAAAATCACCACCTACATTTTAAATCTGCTGTTGTGAACTGTTGTGAACATTTTGTGTTACATTAACTTTTGTATTGCTATTTCTCTGTATTCTTTCCACTGTAGAGACTTTTCTTCTTTGATCATGATTGTTTCTCTTTTTAGATGCATGATGAGTGATTTTCATTGCAGTTTCCTGGGCTGCTGGTCAATGGGTGTTCTGTTGTCCACTCTTACTATTCAATAAAGCTTACTGTGAATGGGTACACTCGCTTCAGTATGACCACTCGCAACAAAATGTCCTGTGTCATGAAGACATGTTCCTATTGGTCAAATGTGTTATCTGTTGGATATGTTTTCTCCTATTGGAGAAAAGTACTTAACACACTCACCTTAAAAAAAAAAAATCAACAGGAAAAATCAAAATGAATCAAAAAAGCCACCATCAACAGTGAAAAAACATCTTTCACTTTTTGTTCTTTCCTTTACTTACACTTTGAGTGGGATCTTTGATTCTTCTCTCTCAAAGGCCGCACACAGATATAAGACACTAATAACTCTCACACTCTCTCTGTTACCCCTTAGAAAGCAGGGATAACACCAAGTAAGTAGACTGCAAAGTATCAGAGGCAAAGAATTAATGTTGATGTGATTTATTTTTCTCCTGAGTTGATCAGTTGTTTCTTGAGATGCACAGTTTAATTCTCTGATTTTTTGCATCAGGTTGGTGTTTAGACTTTTTTCTTCCTATTTTCATAGTTAGTTCAAGCATCCTTGCATGTTTATGACTTGGAAAATGATGAAACTTTGTTAATACTGACTTTTAAACTGAGCCACTATTGCTTTTCTAAGTTGTGCTTTATTATCAAGCTTTCTAAGCATTTGCAAGCTCTGTACTAAACACAGAAATAATTACCTTGAAACTGGAATTGCAGCTGGTGCCATGAACGAAAAGTTCATGCTCAAGTACATTCTCATCCTTGTTTAAAGAAAATTAATTTTGAGGATTTGGTTATTACCAGAGTATTTTAGCACAGAGATACATTATATTGAATATAATTGGTGAAATATTTACATGTAATGTTTATGCCCACTTAAAGCACACTGAACACACAAGATCATCTTAAAAAAAGCACTGGGATGAGAACCTTGAGAAACTGTTGAAAAAGTCTGGAAGGTGAGTAGCAAAATCTTTCTAAAGCAAAAAAATGTGAGACCACCTGCCAAATAGAAAACAGTCTCTCATTGTTTTGTCTTAAATTAAATAGTCAGATAATTGCATCCATGAACAGAATAAAGGAAAGTTCATTAAAATAATTAGGGGTATAGTAATGACTTTAAAAGATTTGAATACAGTTCAAATGTGGATAATGCAACCTGGAGACTAAGCAAGGTTGTCACTGTTCAATCTAAATAGCACTCTGTGCAGGTGTGCTACAGTGCAGTAGCAGTACCTTCTGCTTTTCTGCAGGTAAATGAAGTGGACTGATGCTATGCTGATCTTGTTTTGACTACTTCCATACATGCTTATTGAGTTTTGGATTTGTACTTTTCACTTTCTTGACGGCCTCATATGCACCTGACGTTTTCACCTTTATATATACACAAACTGTGCGGCTATCGGACTGGTTCCTAATGCAATAAATTTTTAGAGCTTGATTTTAGATTTTCAGAGATGCAGAGGAGATCATAGAGTCATTTGGAGGCAACAGGCTGCTTTGACTCAGCCCCGCAGCAAATCAAAGTCTTAATGATCCTCAAATCCTTTGTGAACTTAACTGTGTTTAAAAATGGAGTTAGAGTGCTAGTGCCATAAAAGAATGCAGACTGTATGAACACAAAAGTGTCAATTTTAAGAAAGTTCCTAGTTTATAGTATACATTTTTATAGTTGTTTTTTTTTTCCTCAGACCAGAATATATGGGTGTTTTTTATGAGGTTATTCCTTCAAACTTTGTTTTTCATATGAAATAAATGAAGATTGATAACTACATTGTAATCCTTTGATAGTACTCAACAAAAAAAAATTATAAACATTAAAAAGAAAACTTTCCTCCATAAGCAATTAGAAAGAGAACATCAGTGTTTTGCATTATTTTCCTTCTGAAAATAGGTATTCAAAGAGCTACAGTATGTATGGTTTTTGTTCCAACAATATTATTATTTTTAAATTCTATATTTATGAAAAACTTAATATATACTGTTTTAGAAACACCTTCTCAGTGACTATGTTTCTGAAGTATCAGGGGTACATTTAATTTGCTGAATATGTAGGAAATACAATGTGATGACATGAAATGTCTCTCTTGTGTGCAAAAGTAATTGCATTTATGCTTATAAACCTAATTTTCTTGAAAGAATATTCTTTATATTAATTCAATAACGACTAATAGGCCTGTTAAAATTAGTTGCTTTCAAAACAGTGTATTTATTGCCATAAACATCTCTGCTTTCTCTAGGAATAGAGGAAGGCTCAGGGTCTTAGTTTTCCCCACAGAGTATCTTGGCTGCAGAATTGTTCTCATTACACACACAACTTCCCAGACAAGTTTTGCAGAACTATGTACAATCATTCACATTATTTCAATTTATGGTGTAAGTGGGTGCCAGAGCCTTTGAGCTTTGGCTCAGTATGAGCACAACATAGGTTATGATAGGGCAGTATAAAATGAAAAACACTTGACCATTACACAAAGGATACAGATAGTGTTGTTCTGTATCAGGTTGTTTACTGTGCAGTAGTATGGAAAGTCTATTACACTAGTTTTATTGTTACAGATGCTGCTTCAGGACATTCATCACATGGTCTTGAACAAACATGGAGAGATAACCACTTGCTTGTTACACACTAGATTCTCAAGACAACGGCCCTTTTCCTATTTATGGGAATACATTTCCAAAGCAATATTGATTTTTCTGTCATTCTCTTCTCTCCTCTCTCCTTAAGATCCCAGTTCTAGAATTATCTTGCATCCTTGTTTGTCTTCTAAGATACATATGTGTTTAGTCTCTTTTTATTCTTTAAACAAACTTGCATTCAAGGAAGATAACATATAAATGATATGTTGGCCTACGTACATGGTAAGAGAACAATTTTACTCGTCCCTGCAGGACACTGACTTTTTAAATTTCTGTTGTAGAGCTGGGAAAATCTCTAAAAAGAGATTATTTGTTTCAGATGTTTCTCAAACACTGCTAATCAGGCAAAAGCCTTCTGAATCAGAAGTTCAGTTAAACAGTTCCTTGTTTTCAGTTGCTGCCATGGCTGTGACTCAGTTCTCAGTAAAAACTAAAATGGCTACCAGAATGAAAATGCAAAGCCAATTAGCGATGTTAGTTGTAGTTTTAAGACAAGGAGTAGAAAACCTGCGTATTTAAAGCTTCTTTTATGTGTGTTTATGAAAACTCATGTAGATGAATTCCATTTGTAGACTATGAGGGAAAAACAAAACAAAACAAACCCCTATGAATTCAAGAGGAGCTTATAACTTGCCTCTAGCTACCTTCTGTTCAAAGAGACCTTTGACCAAAGTGTTAAAGCTCAGTCCCCTTGAAAATGTTTTGATATAATATTGGCCTTTACCGGGTAATCTTAAATGTTTTTGAATAGTATTGCTGTAAGTGTGCTTTATGATGAGAGCAAACAGCAACCTTTTTGGCAGTTAGTGATTCAGTTGAGACTTACTATTAATATATTTGAAACCTTTTCCTTTATCTCACTCTCTTTCAAATGCTTCTTCCTTTACATTCAAAAGAGGTCACGCCTAAATATTCCCTATGTAACATATCCTTTTTTTCCCTCAAAATATATTCACGTAAATTTCATTTTTCCATGACAACTCTGTAGACAAAGGCAAATCATGTCAAAATATTATGGAGAAAATGTTACCTTCGATCTTAGTTTCTTTCTTTTAGGTTTCAACGTTATCTTTTTGCTTGTCATTAATCTTTATTTATTTTGTTAAAATTTTACCTTGCAAATGTGCTTAAAAACAGACACACAGGAACTGAGTAAGTTTATTTAGCATTCTCCAGTGATAAGTTTAGATTTTCCTAAATGTCCTATATGAAGTTTCCTACAGGTCTATGCATGACCTTTCTTATTTTTAGATGCTAGTTTCACTGTAGCATGTTTTGAAAAACCTGACAACATACATCAAAAGTATAAACAAAAAGAACTGCTCTAGCAACTTCATTTGTACATTCATAGGACAACCTGTAATTCATGACTTATGTTTGATCACAGAGTTTTTAATTAGAAACATACTGCATCTGCTTAACATTGCTACTGTTTTGTTGCAAAAGATTTTCCGTATCAATTAATCTAGTAATATCCCTAAGCAAGCTGAAATTGTTGAAGAAGATGGAAATTGGCTGATGAATGTATTGGTCACTTTAGAGCCATGTTCAAATCTATCTTCTTGCTGTCCTAATGAATATGGAAGCCTGCCCAGTGTGTGATTGGATTTTAATGACTACAAGGTCAGGGACTTTGCAAGGTATGAATCTGCTTGCAAGGTCACTAGTGGCAAACAGTGCATGGATCTGAAAATAAACAAGGAGCTGTCAGGGATATTAGCTTTTTGTAGAAAAACCCTTGGGATGAAAAGGTTAACAGGTGATTGCATTGTAACTTGTTTTGAAACTCAAAATGAGCTCTAAATCTACGTGCATTATCCTTCATTATACATTGCATAAGAAATAGTAGTAATTTAAAATGCAGGCAATGTTTGATTATAATAGTAGCCTATCTTATCAGAAGGTTCAATTTACAACTATATAAACTGGTCTGCAAAATCAACATATGCTCCAAACGCAGACCTTTTGGAGAAACAGGTGAAATTACCTGGTCTGAACTGCCCATGGATACGTAAGTATATTTGCCTCCCATAGGGAGCACAGACTAGTAGTTACCCCTAGAAATCCATGTCACATGTACAGCAGTTATACCCTTTATTAGTTTGCTATTCTGCAGAGATTGTTCAAGCTGTAGAAAAAAAAATAGGAAATGAGTTTGAAAGTATTAAGAAAGTTTATAAATGACTTGTCATAAGGTACTTGACTTATGATAGAACAGCACAGAAATGACTCCTACATGAGAAAAATACAAAGAAAATCTGCAGTGGCTGAGTGCCTTCAGAGAGGTGATGACACTTTTTTTTCTAGGATAAAAAGTTAATTTACTAAGAAGAAAAATCAGAGCTGTTGAAAAGTTTTCCCTAAGTGTTTGGGGCACTGAGTATGTTCATGAGTAGGTGCAGGCATGGTAATCACCTGCTTACACCAATGAGAGGCTTCATTCGATGGGCAGGGCAAAATGACAATTTAACAGAATGTTGTAGAATGGGGTTAAGTAGTAGTTGTTTCCTGACATTTGGAAGTCTACTGACTAAGTGATGGAGCGGCCAGAAGAAAATACAAGAACCCCTCACCTTTGCAGCAAAAAATGCAGCTTTACTGCAGTCTGTAGGGATTCTGTCATTTCCATTTTTTTCACAGGTGTTATATATATATATATAATACATGTATACTTTTTAGATAGAGTTTCTCAAATGTCTCCTATTCTCTGTCTGTAGATGGGATACCTATACAGTAACTGCTAACTGCTTCAGTTAGCATGGGTCTGTGTGACTCTGTGATTAGTCATGATTTCATGGTTAAGCTGTATATCAGCAATAAATGTTTTTATTATTATTCAGCACAAGAACCTTTAAAACACATATTATACTTCAGCCAATGCTATACCAGTAGTAAATAACTTGAATGTAGCCGCATATTCAATTACCAGCTAAGTTGTGCATTTAAAACAAAGGCTTAGATTCTTTACTGTAAATGAAAAATAGATTATATCCTCCCCAAAATAGTACTTAATCTTTCCAGTCTTCATGATGTAACGCTGCCAATAATACAGTGTCATACAAAAATATAGCAGAAGAATTTTGTCAAGATAGAAGGCTTAGTTTTCAGCTCACTTTATGTGTTTACTGTAGTCTTCTATGGTATGTGACCCTTCCATTCGTTTCACTCTCCTTACTGCATCATCTCATGTTTGTGTTTCCGTGTTTCTTTTGTATAAGAGATAAGGAGAAAACTGGTTCATTTTCCTTGGTTAAGAATATAGTACTAGTAATCCCTTACTCTTTCTGCATCCCAGCTAGCTACCAGGAAGAGAGGACATCAACTATATTTTGTGAATCTTCTTTCAGGCTGATGATGGTTTGAAAGCAAACAAGAATCTTAGTTTCAATTTTATTTGTTTACAGCAACCTGAAAATGTTAACACTGAATATTGTTTTTAAATGTCTAGTTTACAGTATTTTGAAGAAAGAGAAAGTTGAAAGTAATGGTCTATTTAGTTTTAGTAGTAAAAACAGTAATACCTGTTAGTAAAATTAGTTTTACTTTTGGAAGGTGCTTTAATGCATAATGTTAATGAATGTTTATTCTTAGACTTATTAACAAGCATTATTATTTGTACAATCTGTAATGCTTTTGTAGGAATGTAAACAGTACCTGCATTTTTGCATCCACTTGATGCAGAGCTGCTGCAGGCATGCATATATGATTCTGAAAAGCATTTTTAAAGGAAAAAACAGTCTGTTGCTAGTCATTGTTCTACAGCGCCGTTTCTCAAACCTTATGTCACATGCTAATGTCCTAGTATATGTGAAATCTACAGTGTTCTGTTCTTTCCATGTTGGTGTTGTCTTAGATCTTTGAGGCTCCAAACTGATAGCAAGTTTGACAGTCTCCTCTATACTGGCATATTCTGCTCTTGGCTTGTGTATTGCTTCTTATGCAAATACATTGACTGTAAATTTGGTGTCCAAGTCCCCTCCTGTTCTACCCTTCTTTCATCCTTATTCAATTTTCTTACACTTCATTCTAGATATGTTTCATCATGTCTTTAAATTTCACTTTTTTTAACAACAGGTTGGTCAAGACTTTCTAAAGTTAATCTCTTTCCCACTGATTGTCTATGTGCTTTGATTGTGATAAAGTAAAATATCTGAAATTCCAGACAATTAGTCAGGTTTGTTAAAAACAAAATCCTGAGGTTTAAAATATCAAATTATTTTACTTCTTTGCTAATTGTCTGTTTTAACTCATCTGATAATATATTCTACAGCCATTCTTATATCAGTTTCTCTGTTTTAGGGACATACACAAATGCTCAGTGAATACTGTAATTGTAATGTTGAGTCATACTTTTAAATTCTATACCACCAGATTTGCAGTAACTAAAATGGCAATCCTAGCTACAAACGGTGTTTCTCATTAAAAAAATCTACAGATTTTCTGCAAATTGCACCTAATTACTCATTCAACAGAGGTAATGCCCACAGCTTTGGATATGATGAAGATCTCATCTTCAATGGAATTGTGTTCACCGTACAAACTCCAGTCACACACTGCAGTCTGCTGAGCTAGAAATGGTATCAGTAAATCAAAGAAACCACTGGCCTCTTTTCCTCTACTTTTGGTATAATTCCCAGTGCTAGTAGAGTCTTCACTGTGAAAACATACTGTTTGATTTTTCTGAAAAGATGATGAGTAATTAGTATTAAAAGCCTAGCCAATAAGAGAAATAATTTAAGGGCATCAGATCCAGAGTCCGTTACAGTGGATAATTAGCAAGCTATCATGAGACAGTTCCGTCTGTCTGGGTAGGAAACTTTTATGTCAATGACAAGACATTGAGCTCTCTCCACCCCACTGTGAGAATAAGACAGCAGTTTCCTCCATCAGGAGAAGGCCCACAAAGTTACCTTGCTTCTGAGGACACAGAGTGGGAAGGAAAGATGAAGAGCAGTTTGGTTGCAGAAAGAGCTCTTGCTCTTTTAGTTTTTCCTTTAAAAACAGGGATGACTGGTAAAGTCATGAGAAAGTGGGGAGAAGGAAAGTTATTCATGGAAATTATATTATTATGTAGATATGAAGAAGAGTGACACACTAAGCACTGTGGAAAGCAGAATGCACTGCTGCTAAACTGTATGACAGAAAAGGCTGTGAAATATAAAATCAGCTGTGAGCAGAACGGAGGAACAGAGGATCAATTCTGACTGAGACATCAACGCTTGCCCACCAGTCCTTTAGCCTCTCTGACAGTATCAAACACAATGCTAGCTAGCTGGCATTGATAGTAAATATAAACAAGTGGCAAAACAGCAAGAATAGCAAAGTACTGAAGATACTTCCCTTAAAAATTCTGTTCATGTTCGATTTTCTGTTGTTGCACGTTTGACTTTTCTATTTAGGTTTGTAAGCTTTGGAGAAAAGGCACTATGTTGTCTGTATGTATGGATCCCTATATGGAGTAGCTTCAATCTTGTTTGGAGTCTTTGAGTATGTTTGGAACGCAAACTCAAAAATCTTAGGACAGCTGATTCTACAAGCAGAATATGTTGAATGAAAAGATAGGCTTTCTGTGGTAGTGCTTCTGGGGGAGAGCGAGCCTTGCTCTGCATACCACTGCTCATTTGATGGCTGAATTAACTGTCATATTGGAGGTCTGGGCTTCATTTGCAGCCAATGCAACAACTATCTACTTAGCTTGTAAAACTCCTGATGACAAGTGGATGTTGCTGGAATTGTATACGGGTCATTGATTTTCTAAATTATAACCAGAAAAGGCTTTTGTTCTCCTTTACTTCTACTCTTCTCCACAAAGATTTTGATTGGAAATAAATAACAGTCCAGGAAGTTGCTCTGTTTGTCTTCTTAAAGATTTGACAACTACTGTTCACAGGATTTTGTCTTTAATATGAGGTGGGGAGGAAAGGACAAGACTGCCCAGAGAATTTAGGAGACGTAAAAGCAAGCTTTTTCTCTTGAAATTGTCTCTCTCATCAGTTGAGGCATGAGGAGGGTTTGGCATCTCACTGGGCAGAGTTATGCTTTTGGATGATAAATGTTTAACTTTTCTTCCATTTCCTTCTGAACAAAAGAAGTACAAGTTGTTGAAAGACAAGGGAGATTAGTATAATTTTTAAATTTACCATGACAGTCCTTTCTGAGGAATGATGCCACTGAGGTGGTCTAAGTTAAAAGAGAGCAAAGATTTATGAGAACAATTATCTCTCTCAGACTTGCTTTACTATTTGTTAGAAATTCTTGGATGTTTAATGTCAAGGGTTGAAATCCAGAATACTGGGCTAGATTCTTGTCACCTAATTCTAGATGTTAACATGTGATTTTGATCTTTTGATCACCTTTGTTGTCGACGGTGCTTTTCAGGTGTGAGCTGTTGTCTCTGTTTTGTCTCTACCTTTGGGTAAGATTTTTGTCCTCTATGTGGCTGTTTCCTGTCTTTTTCTCTCTAGTTCAAATACATTTAGGTGGAATGAAGCCAATCCTAATTCTAATAATCACAGAATCATGTAATCATTAAGGTTGGAAAAGATCTCTAGGATCACCTAGTCTAACTGTCTACCTTCCACCAATACTGCCCACTAAACCATGTCCCTAAGTACCACATTTACACATTTCTTGAACACCTCTACAGATGGTGATGCCACGTTCTCCCTGGGCAGTCTATTCCAGTGCCTGACCACCCTTTCTGAGTTTTTGCTAGCATCAAACCTGAACCTCCCCAGGTGCAACTTGAAGCCATTCCCTCTCATCCTACCACTAGTTACTCAGGAGAAGAGGCCTACCCCCACCTCACCACAACCTCCTTTCAGGCAGTTGTAGAATGCAATAAGGTCTCCCCTGAGCCTCCTTCAGGCTAAACAATCCCGGCTCCCTCAGCCACTCCTCATACGACTTGTGCTCCAGACCCCTCACCAGATTTGTTGCACTTCTCTGGACACTTTCCAAGGCCTCAATATCTTTGTTTTAGTGAGGGGCCCAAAACTGAACACAGTACTCAAGGCATGGCCTCACCAGAGCTGAGTACAGTGGGATAATCACCTCCCTGCTCCTGCTGGCTGCACTATTTCTGATACAGGCCAGGATGCCATTGGCCTTCTTGGCCAATCTGGGCACGCTGCCGGCTCATATTCAGCTGAACATCAACCACTAGCCCCAGGTCCTTTTCCTCTGCTCAGCTTTCCAGCCACTCCGCCCCAAATGTGTAGCGTTGCATGGGGTTGTTGTGACCAAAGTACAGGACCAAGTACTTGGTCTTGTTGAACTTCATCCCACTGACCTCAGCCCATTGAGCCTGCCCAGATCCCTCTTTAGGGCTTTCCTACCCTCAGACAGATCAACACTTCCTTCCAACTTGGTGTCATCTGCAAACTTACTGAAGGTGCACTCAATCCCTTCATCCAGACCATCAATAAAGATATTAAACAGGGATGGCCCCAATACCACCCCCTAGGGAACAGCACTCATGAACAGATGCCAGCTGGATTTAACTCCATTCATTACCACTGGCCCAGCCCTCCAGCCAGTTTTTTACCCAACAAAGAGTATACCTGTCCAAGCCATGGGCTGACTGTTTCCCCAGGAGAATACTGTGGGAGAGAGTGTCAAAGGCTTTGCTGAAGTATAGGTAGACTATGTCAAGAGCCTCTTCCTCAGGTTGGTCACCCAGTCATAGAATGAGATGAGACTGATCAAATAGGACCTACCTTTCACAAACCCATGCTGGCTGGGCCTGATCGCCTGGTTGTCCCACACATGCTGTGTGATCTCACTCAAGATGATCTGTTCCATAATCTTCCCTGGCACCAAGGGCAGGCTGACAGGCCTGTAGTTCCCCGGATCCTCCTCACAACCCTTCGTTTAGATAGAAGTCACTTTGGCGAGCCAAGAAATGTTAACAACAACTTCATTCAAATATGGGAGCTTCTCTAATATGAAAAATGCATAATTTGGCATCAATCTAACAACTAAAATTAGATTTCCTAAATGTTATATTTATGTATGACTCAGTTTCCCATCTGTGGAATATTCAGAGAGCTTCTTCACTTTGGAAGCATGCTGAAAATTGTTGGAAAATAGTGAGAGGAGCCCTTTAGAAAGAAAATAGTAAGAAAAAGTGATAAAATAATCTATATAATATATTGCTGAAACCATGCTAGAAAAAAAATGGGACATGTAAAGAAACAGGCCACAACATGCCTAACAGAGAAATTAAAAAAAAGAAAAAGAAAAAATAAAATACTAAATATGCAAAAATACTAAATGTAATAAAAGTTTTGTAGACATTATAATATGCTATCACATTGCCAAACTTTTCTCTAGATAAAGGTTTAGAAACAAGATTGCAGAAGCAAGCTAACTGTGGTAATTCTGCCATATATTAGTCCTTGAATTTGCTGTCTTAATGGTCTTTTTAATGAAGCACTGTATTTAGTTTGCAGCTTGTTCGAATAATTGGCAAATACTTGTGGACACAATTTCAAAATGTAATTACTCATTAGAATTATGCATAATTATGTCTTTTAATTTTTTTCTATGA
Organism: Penelope pileata; assembly: GCA_013396635.1. Taxonomy (NCBI): domain Eukaryota; kingdom Metazoa; phylum Chordata; class Aves; order Galliformes; family Cracidae; genus Penelope; species Penelope pileata. Next base: position 260,795 of record WBMW01004575.1, on the reverse strand, counting down.
GCATATGAACAGTCTTTCTTGGAATTTGAAGGAGTACTGGTGCTCCTACAAATATTTCTTGGGCAAACAACAGTATTTGTGTGCCAAAAAAGAATGTTCATTGTTTGCTATTCAATTAATTAATATTTGCTATACATTTGACTCATTTTTTCTTATTAGCATTAGTATGTTCCCCTAGCTTACAAAAATAGCTGCTGTTCTAACAGTCTTACATTTATAAACTTTAAATGATAAATTACCTTCATGCTGCTTCTGTCTAGATATTACAGTTCTCAGTCCTCTTAAAGCTTTGAGCTAGAGAAATTCTGTTAGCCCTGTTTTACAGGCTGGGAATTGAGGGTTACACAAGTTATTCTGTGTGGTCAGAAGGAAGGAGGTCAGAAGAGCAGATATACAGCAACTGAAACCTGATTTGTTGAACCTCTGACGAGGACTTTATCAGTAAGAATGTCTTCCATGTGCTTTGACACATCATGAAAATAGTCATTCATAGTATATCGATACCTCCAACCATACCATCGCCGCACACTGTTTAGCACTTTTCAAAGCCAGGACATTTGTTTGAATGTCTAGTCCCGTGCTCGCTAATTAAAAAAACCTAGCCAGATGCTTTCCGTGCACTTTCTGTTTAGGTGTAAATTGCAAAAGATTAAGTCCCTCTTCTACTCCCTAGGCTTTTGTAATTGCCACCCATCTCTTAAGGGGCTATTAACCTCATTTCAGTCAGAAGACAAATGAAATAGGTGTCACAGTGATCTATCTCCTCAGTGTGAAGGCAGCTTTAAAGAGCCTTGAGCCAGGTGAACTGAGGTGGCTGAGTTTAAGGTGAGGCAACAGATACTGCAACTGAAATGGACGAGGAATGTTGATGCAGGGTGCTCTGCCAGCAGATCCATGGGTCTGGCAGAGAGCAGCTTGGCCATTTCCTCCATCTAGATTCTCACTTTATCAGTACATTAGCAGTTATGTGCATGCATACGTATGCATGCATGTAGTGCACACAACCATTCTGGACTCAGTTTGCAACTGTCTAAAGCCCTGGTTTGTGTAAACAAATGTTTTCATGAACTCTGAAAACAAAAATAAATAGCATACATTTCTACTAACTTGCAGATAAGGTTCTTCTATGGGATAAACAGCGAGAGTACATGAACCAAGCACTGCTTAGACTAAAAGGGAATGTTTTTAATTTTCTACCCAAAGTAGAATCGATTCCAGCTGGAAAGAAGGAGTCAGTAACGTCATTTTTTTCTCATAGGACTGCAGGATATAAGATAGCCAAGGGCCTCTTGGGCTGTCAGTCCCAGATCTGTCACGTCATATTTGAATCGTAGGTTACTACAGTCTTGAAAATAACAACATTTTTCCTTTGTTTCTGCTATTTCTAATAGAAAATGGTCTTACAGTCTTGTTTCCCTGATGGTTTGAAGCCCCCTTTCAGTAGCTAGCCTAATTTTTTTCTCAGCCAGTCCACATGTTTGTTCCAGTCTCAGTGTTGTTAGTACTGTTGCTGAAGTGAAATAGCTTGCTTTCCTCCTTGATATCTAGGGAAGATAACTGTATGCCTCCTGGCTCTTCATTTTGTTTAGGTAAATACATCAAGCTCTTTTACTCTCCTTTTATAAAAGCAGTTTTATACTTTACATTTTGTGCAAGACTGGAGTAAAAATGACTTGCTTGATAACTTGAGGCAAAACTAATATTTCAATAATGTACATTTCTACTTGTAGAAACCTTTGTAGGTATTGTACCAGGTTGGAGAGTATGCCATGAGGTGTATGTATCTGGGGTCAAAGGGAATATGATTATTTAAATCTCCAAAATACCAAATCTGGGAAAGATTGCTGCAAGCAGACTCTATAGATGAGAGTTGATAGTCATCTCATGGAGTCAATGCAAGTTCACCAGTGTAGAGAAGTTGGAAATCAATTTGTTACATTTCTCTTCCTAAGTTAATCACTGTTTATCCTTGCACCTCTTGTATACTGTGTAAACATCCTGAGTACTGCTCATTATTACAGAAAGTAGAAAATAAAACAAAACAAAAAACTATGGGTAAAAAACATTTATTTGGAAATAGATCTAACTATACTGTGTTTTTGAATACAGTCACAGTATTCAACCCAATAATTTAAACTGAAATACTGACCAAAAAAAAAAAAAAATCAAATCTTCCTGAAAGTTTTAATATTTTATTATCAGCAAGAAAGTATCAAATCCTTTTCACATGTAGGAGTTTTATACATTATGACTAAAACTTCACACAGTATTACCTCTAGCTAAAGAATTTTCTTTCTCCTCTCATATGCTACTGAACTTTGGTACTGGAGTTCCAAAAAAGTATTACCAGGATGAACTGTGATTTTGTTTGGCTTTTTTGTTTGTTTGTTTTTCTTTTGGGGGGTTTAGGGGGGAAAAAAATAAAAAATTTCATCTAATTATGTAATTTTGATTAATTGAAATCTTATTTGGAGATTTTTCCAGATGCACGGGAGTTCCTGGCCTCCTGGAGATTATAGAGAGAATATTATAGAAATTAGAATAATTATAGAATTATAGAAAGTATTTGCTTAAACTGAATGTTCACAGTAGTCTTTGTTTAAGGTCTAATTATTGTATATGTCTACTATTCTGGTTGTAGAAAGCTGAGGATGCACTTCTGAACCTTAGAAGTCTCTGCTGTCCCTATTAGGACTTTTGCTTCTTCAAACATCTTCTACACAAACAGAGGTGATGTAAGAGGGCAAATCCAAATTGTGGATCCTCCATCTTATACCCACAAGCTCATACACTCAAATTTGTAGACTATATGTCATAAAGCTAAGTCTTTTAATTTTCTTTACCTTTCTTGAGAATATCAGTGTTTGAAATTCTAATGCATGATATTCAAATTATTCCTTTAAAGTAGAATACATCATGAGAACTAATTAAAAGAGAAACATCTGGTTACTGGTCTATTTCACAAAAATACTATATGTTGTTCATTTTTAGAGTCATGTTGATTTTAGAAATTATATTCTGTAAATTCTGTGAGTGATGGAGCACTGGCACAGGTTGCCCAGAGAGGCTGTGGAGTCTCCCTCCTTGAAGATCTTCAAAAGTCACCTGGACATGTTCCTGGGTAGCCTGCTCTTGGTAACCCTGCTTGAGCAGAAATTGGACCAGATGGCTTTCAGAGGTCCTTTCTTACCTCAACCATTCTGTGATTCCATGACAATTAATTCTGTAGAAGAATTTGGAAAATCTGCTACTTCTATTACAAAATAAAAATGGAACAGTGCTTTTGGGAATATGTGGATTCTCTTTTTTTTTTTTTTAAATGTAAAACTCATTGCAGTAATCAAAAATATAAAAAGGATTGTAATGATTTGTTATTCATTCTCTTCCATATGATCTAAAGTGGAACTCATCTCATGATATTTTCAGAGCCTACACATTATTTTAATAAATAAATCAGCTTTTAGAAGACAAGCATTAAAAGCAATCCTCTGGGTTGTTGAACTCAGGAAATGAATTACTGTTACTATAGTCAATCTGGTTACAAAAGTCATCAAATTTCACTTCAGGAATGGTTAGATGGTTGTCTTCATTATTTTTACTCAAGAGATTGCTTCAGATTCTCACTTCTTATAATTGGAAAACCTCAAATTTCCAGTCTAATTGTATTAATTTCCGGTTCATACTCTTTTTCTTTGAAAAGCTCTTTATTTGATCTCAAATTGTGACTTGATGACTATTTTGAGAGCTATGATGGGAATCCATTATCAACTGTTCAGAGAAATGCTCTCATTGCCTTGCCTAATTTCCACTACTTGAAATATATTGTCACTATTTCTATTCTCTGTCTAGCTGACATTGTAGAAAGGAAGAAAGCCAAAAGAATATTTAAAGAATTAATTTTTAGATGTTTTAGCTTAAGACTTGAGTGGTGATTTCAACAGAATGGATAGATGCTAGGGCAGTAGGAGCTGAATTTAATTGCTGAAGGTGATGTAAAATGCACTTCTATTTATGGTGAACATATCATAGAAAAGGGAAATAGGTTGTGCAGAAAAGCATGTAAGATATTCTCTTGAAAACTCCTCAGATCACTTCTTAGTTTGATTGAAAATTTTCTATTGAGTCTGTTTTTCAGCAGAAATTTGAATTTTTGCTTGTATATAGACTTTTTTCTGAAGTGTCATGTGTTTCCTGGAATTCTTACATAGCTATCTTTACTTGGACATTAAATTCTTCTGTTGTGTGCTGGAAGCTAAATTTTATTCTCCATTCATACTGAGAATCAATTTCTCAAAAGAAAAAGACTTTCCAGGCACACAAAGTCTATAAGGCTGAGTTGGACACATCTGTGTCCAACACACACAGGTTGAGAACATCAAGGAATACTGACAAGGAAAGGCACTGACAATTTTTACTAGAGGATTATTAGGTGAGATCTTTACATGAAGATGAATTGTAGAGCCTTTGACATCAATCGTGATGTTCACCTCCATTATTTTTTCAGAGAACAGATTTGCTCGTGGTAGGATAGCTTACACAGTTTGTAGAATTTCGTTGTCACACATATATCTCAGATACAATTTTCCCTCTACATTGAAAAGACTAAATTGGAAACATTTCCTAGCCAGTGAAAAACCCTGACCCACATTTTCATGACATCGAAAAACTATGTTTTCAGATAGCACGGCGTGCTTGCGGAAAGCTGCTGACTAAGCCCTCAGAAGATGATCGATGTACCCAAAACATTTGCTATTAGGATCCAGAGAGAGCAGGATGGGCAGTGTCAAAATGCCAAGTATATTTGGACAGAGAAGAATCATAGGTGAATACCAGCTGCCTGTTCTGGTTTCAGCAGGCAGGCCTGGAAACCCCACACAGCCTTTCGCTCCCCCCCCCCCTCCTCCCAGCTGGGATGGGGGAGAGAATCGAGAAATAAGGTAGAACTCGGGAGCTGAGATAAAAACTATTTACTAACAGAAAGAGGAAAATAGAGTAAAATAACAGTAATGAAAATTATATACAAAACAAGTGATTGTACAAAGCAATCGCTCACCGACCGCGACCGATGCTCAGCCAATCCCCAAGCAAACGGGCCCTCCCCGCTCACTTCCCTTCCTTATATTACATGATGTCATATGGTATGGAATATCACTTTGGTCAGTTTGGGTCAGCTGCCCCATTCTTGTCCCCTCCTAGCTCCCTGCGGCCCCCCCAGCCTCTTTACTCTCCTGGCAGAGACATACAAATGTCCTTGGTTCTGTTCAGCGCTGCCGGGTGTTATCAGCCATGTTTTCTTTCTAGAACCAAAACACAGCTTTGTAGCAGACACTGAGAGAAAGTTTCAGTTAGAAACTAAGACACTGCCTACTCCCTAGGCAGCAAAAGGAAAGGTAGAAAAGAAGAAACAGGTTTCTAGCTTTAGTCAGTTCTGACTAGCAGACCTAGGAAATGAATAGGTGTGGCTTATGTTTTTATTAACACAGAGATATCTCCATAAGCAACTGTAGTGATGACAAAGAGCATTGTGTTAAACTGTGAAGATCAAACAAAGAAAGAAACATACTGACCCCAAAACACTTCTCTTCCATGTGTATTGTAGGATAAAAGTTACAATAATTCACAATCACAAAATCAAGACAGCTCTCTCTCTGGAGAGGCAGGGGGACGGGAGCATTTTACCTCCATGCCTCTACTGTCTGATAGCGAGAATTGTAGATGGTTTTATTTTTCCTTTGGCAGTGGTAAATGTATTTGAAGCAGCAGAATTCCCTCTAAAAGGATTGTAACAAACAAAGAAACCCAGAATTCTTTGTATTAAAAAGCAAGGTGAATTTTCTCATGTATCCAAAACTCTTTGTGACTTAAGACTCTTAACCCAGAATTTCTCTGTTAGTAACAGTTGCATGGCCACTGATTAAAAGTATAAGTGTAAGCAACTGAAATCTGCAATAAGGTACACTTTTCTATAACTAATGTTTTCATTGACTTGGAGACTGTTATAGCAAAAGATTTTCATTTTTAAGATACCCACAGTAATCATCCATGTTCTACGGATGGTTATTTATTGTTTAATTAAAATGTATGCAGGGGATAAAAAAGCCCTTTGGGATAAAGCATTGTGTCAAAAACAAAGAGTTGCAATAAAGTTTGAGCATGGAAATGCCTTCTATGGGCTTCTGTTTATTTATTGCCAAGTTCGAGTAGCAAGCTTCATATAAACAGAATATTATGTCACTCTAAAGTAATCATCTGCTTCTGTGAAAATTAGAAAAGATCTTGAATTATTTATCCCACTTGCTTAAACAGAACAAGGTGCATTCATGGACTAGTATGGTGTGGCATTAGGTATCACACATTCGTTAAGGAGCAGCTTTCTTTACAATCTTTATTCAGTACAAGTATGGAAGAGCTGATTAAATAGGAATGGCAGTTAGCGATGACAATAAATTTTTCAGGAAAAGTATCAGATCATATATGTGTCTAATAAATTAACCCATCTTTATGGAGAAAACTACAAGTGCATTTTATTCAAAGGTGCACTGCTAGATTTGAAGCTTAAATTCATTAATCTCTATAAATTTTTACACGTGTCTGATATGGTTTGAAATACTTATCCTGATGCATCAACTGAGAATAATCATCTGTTCGAATTTATGGGGAATGCAATCACTGTGAGATGTGGGAGTTTGCATGTGTAACTTTAGAATGCTAGGAAGAATGAAATGTAAATGCTTGTGTGCTGGGATGTGTGGGTGAAAATATTCTTCTTAAGTAAATCATTTCAGTTTTAATTTAAAGTGGATCAATTAAATTGCATTATGTGACTCATCTTGGGGTTGCTGCATGTTTTTCTTTTTGGTGTTTATTTGTTTTTAACTTTTCTGGCATTACCAATCCATTCTCATTGTGTGTCATTGGAAGGTCCAGAAATTTCTCAAAAGCAAAATGCTTTTAATTACTGATTCCTAGATCTGGCTCCACTTCAGATCTGTGATTTTAACATATCCTCCAAGGTTATCCCTTTTATAGAAAGAGATGCATATGAGAAGGGTGACTTTAGGACAGTTATCAAATCTGTGATAATCCTTGGATGGAGGTTCCTGGATAAGTTAGAACAGCTCAATCATGTCTCTAAATTGTGCTTAACTGTGGTGGAACTGTGGGAATGCTCCACAGCCAAGAATTATTGGAGAGTGGCATGCTCTGATTAGGACCTGTTTGTCCCTTGGCAAAGCTTGTATATTGGTAGCTGCTATGTATGTGTATGGCCCCTCTCTCAGCTGGTGCTGGAGCTTCTATGCCAGAAATATTTCTGATAGGTATCCAGATCTTCCTGCTGTCAGCGTGGCACAGAGGGAGCAGATTGTGACAGAGTGATTTTCTGGTATCTTTAGATAACTATTAGAAAACTTTATGAGACTGTATTCTGTATGCCTGATTCAAAAAAGCATTTTACTGTGCTGCCATCATTTTTCTGTAAAAACTTGATCTATCTGCAAATGCTATAACACATCTAGAACAAGCCCAATTCATGTCACCTGAATGCCTAATTTGAGAATGTGAGTTGATAAAACTGATGAGGACTAAGGCAAGGTCAGACCTCCTGTATCCTTAAGTAGGGGTGTTAAGGTCTTCTGGAAGTTTTATATAAAAACATTCAATTAGTGAAAAGAGCGTGTTCTCTGGAGTCCCGGTATTAGCTGGGACAGAGTTGATTTTCTTCAGTGTCTAGTATATTGCTGTGTTTTTCTCCTAAAGCCAAAACAATGTTGATAACACACCAATGTTTTAGTTGTTGCTGAGCGGTGTTGCACAGAGCCAAGGACATTTCAATTTCTCAGCTTCTTCTACTGCCCTGCCAGCATGGGGGTTGGGGGGGCACAAAAAGCTGGGAGGGGGCAGAACTAGGACAGATGATGACCTAAACTGGGCTAAGGGATATTCCATGCCATATGACATCATGTGAAAAAAATTACAAAACTGAGGGGAGCAGGCCAGGGGAGTGGCCACTTCTGGCTGGGCATCGGTCAGTGGGTAGTGAGCAATTGCTTTGTGTATCACTTTTTTTGTATATTTATTTATTATATAAAGCTTATACACTTAAAAATTATGCATGCATGTATTTATATATAATTATTATCATTGCTGTTATTTCTCTCTCTTCCTTTTCTGTCCCAGAAAATAATTTTAATCTCAACCTATGAGTTTTACCTTTTTTATGATTCTCTTCCTCATCCACTGGGAGTGGGGGAGTGAGCAAAGGGCTGTGTGGTGTTCAGCTGCTTCCTGGGTTAAACCACAACATCTGGCAGAACAGGTCACTTTTACTGTCCTGTGAAAAATTACAGTTGTGAACTTGTGACCTTTATTACAATTTTAGGGCATGTGTCAAGGTACTAAAAGCTGCTAAGTTATCTATTCTGAATTGGGTTTGGTGGTGCAGAGTCCCTAAAATGTTGTTGTCTATCTGTCCCCAGACATGAGAGATGAAGCTCAGTGTGCTTCTCCGATCTATGCTCATGTATTGTGACTTCTGTATTCACTGGGGAGGGAGGGAAACAGGCACACTCAGACACCCAAATACTAGACAACCAAAAAATTTCTTCTTTGGGCCTCAAGTATCTGTCTTAGAGCCTAAAACTTGGTGGGCCCAGGTGTCCAAATCTCCTTTTCTTTCTTTGGTCATCTGGATGAAAAGAAGCTACTTAAAGCTTGACTTTACACATCTGAAGTCTGAACAGGAATATGAGGCCCTGCACCTCACCTATCATGCTGTCCCCTGAAGCCATGATAGTCTGTCTGCTTTAAGTGTCTGGGCATGCACACAACTAAAATTGTTACTGAGAGGAATCATGTACCAATCTCTCTCTGAAGTATCATCCTAATAGCTTTTGATAACTTCACTTTGTACCTTTGGATAAAATGCATTTACTGTGGGATTTTGTCATATTTCACTGGAAGTCCTAAGAGATTCAAAGTAACTGCTGTGTGCTGCTAGTGTATGGTTTACAATGCAACATCTCACAGCAAGTATCAAAAGTAAAATTAAAGTATGCAGTAACCATTCTCTCAAGTAAAACCATGTTTTTCTAATTCAGAAAGCTGGATTGTCATGTTCTTGCAGAACTGTAGAAATAACTGTTTGAAAAAGAACCTACAGTAGAACGAAAGCATCTGTTCAATTTTCAGTTTACTTTCCTACACTAGGTAATGTTGAAAACAAAGATGTTATTTTTACCTCTGATTTGCCAGTGGACTGAAAAAAAAATTCATCATTATTTCTCTGTAATCAAAAGAGATACAACGTTTAAATCAAGAGTTTTGGCATTCCCGTCTTGATTCACAAAGCCATACAGAGCTGGTATTCTGCTGAGTAGCTATTTTAAGAAAGGTCATTAGGCTTTCTTCCCCCACAACACATACCCTGCTTAGGAAACAAAGTATCCTGATACATAACTACTAGTGAGAGTAATGGTTGTCTTTTAGGGTTTTGGTTTCATTTTATTCAATTTAGTTTTTCATTTGAATGACATTTTTGTATAGATACCCAAACAGCTGTGAATTTATTGAAGATCTTTGCAACGTTGTATTAGTTCAATGCCTCTACTTCCTTGATTTTAAACAAGAAAAACACAAATACCATCTGCTTTACCCCCACAATTCCATTGCTCATACACCCAACCATTAGATTTATTTTGATTGAAATCTCCCAGCAATATTGACCACCCAGAAGATCAAATTTCTACAAGAATGTGAAATACAGAATGTTACTTTTTGTCTATAGTTCACCTTGTATGCTAAAATGAACCCAAAACATCTTTTTCTGAGAGTTTTCTACTTGAGTTGATCATAGGTCTCCACAGTCGTGGACTTCAGACTGATGGTAAAGTCTTACACTTTTTTTTTTCTAGATTGGATACAGTAGTTTGGAGTTTTACAGAAAATCTCACCTTAATTTTGTCTCATGAAGCTGCCACATGGAGGAACCAAACACACTTGGGGGGAGGGAGAAAAAGTAAAAAACAGCAACAACAACAACAACAACAAAACACCATATAATCCATGTATCAGCATTTCTACATTCAGTTTCCAAGAATGGTGTGCACAACATGCTGTGAAATTTCTAACTGCCATAGAAGTTACTTTGAAGAAAAATAAAACTCCATTTACAGCCCAAACCCACCTAGAATTCTATCTTCTCTCAGTCCTGGCCAAATCCTTTGTATTTAGCGATTAATATAATTTTTACCTGGATATAGGAAACAATAGAAAGATCATTCTAAGATCATTCTTTGGTATGCATATTGCCTCTGACTATTTTAACTCTACCTTATTTCTGTCTATTGTCTCTTAACAAGCTTAAGTCCATTGATATTTACAGCCTTTATAAAGCAAGCATTGAGCACCTCTGATAATCTTTTCAGATATATATCTATATATAAACTATATATTATAGAGCATAGAACTTATATATAGATTCTATAATATATAGTTATATGTTATACGTACTGTATTTTATATTTGCATATAAAATATATACATTATTGTACATTATTTTGAAGATGGGCTGACTAGACTAGTATGAGATACTCAAAATGGTGAGTACGCAATAAAATTAGGAAATATTGTAATTAGATTTACTGTTGTTGTCTGTTACTAATAATTCTTAGCATTCTGTCTGACCACAGCCGAATATTGAGGTGGTGGTGTCAGAGAAATATCCATGCTGACTTCTAGGTACCTGTCCAAAATGTTAGTAACGTGTGACTGCATATATGTTGTTACAATTTTTTCAACCATGTGAAGTTGTTTTGCATTTAATGACAATGCATTTCATTAACTATCTCTTGCCTGATCATTTCTATGCAAGTCTGTATCACAATCTTCTGATTTAATTATTCTAAATAATATTTGACATCAGCAAGATTTTCAATTCATTATTTACTCTTTTTTCCAGTTTCTTAATAAGGATGTTGAAAAACCTGCTCCTCTACCAGCTTCTCCTTTACCTTGGTGGAGGAAAATCAACAGATACTGGTAGGCTGGGTCACCATCACTTATTTGCTAACTGACTCTTGTATACAAGCCTGATGGATCTATGAGCCATGGTTTCCTCCTACCTAAGAAATATAGACTCTTCATCAATCCCACTCTCTCTCCCTTTGATTGTTAGAATATTCTTAATTGTGGTTTTTGTTAATTTGGTTGGTACAGTTATTTGACTACATAATCTGTAAGTATCAGAGTCAGGAATCATTGGAATCTGAAGAAGTGCTGGAAATATTGGTACATCCTTGTCCACATGTCCATTTGTTGCTGCGTTCTTACCTTACATTTGCTCTTCCTAAGGTATCTGTTCTTAGACACTCAGGGTTATGTAGGGACCTAGTTGTACTGGCTTTGGTTCCAAGTCTGGTGCTTTAAAGTCAGTATGCTTGAACTGCCACACTAAAGGTGTCACTGGGAATTATTTTGCTTACTATTGCAGAGTTTTAGGGATGTTTACAGAGATCGCCAGTATTCAATTTCAGGTGCAGTGTTGTACATGAGCAGAAGTCTTCACTTCATACTAGATCCAATTTCATGAATGTCTGCTCTTGTAGGGAGACCTTCATTCATTTCATCAACTCAATTGCTATATGATCTTTTCTAATTAACTAAATCTTTACTCAAGATGGATGGTTTCTAAACATAGTCTAACTTACATGTTGAGAAAGTAATTATTTACACTCACATTAACATTAAATGTGGGCGTTGTTACACTAAGCACGTTAATGCATGGGCCCAAACCATTTAGAAGCCCAGGCTATGCAGCTCATATCCATGTACAGTGAATAAGTAAAGTTAGATGGCATAGGCTGAGCCATCACACTAGTGCTCACACCTATTAAGAAACAATGCTTAAGTGAGGAGAGGATTTGAAATTCTACCTGTCTCCTGGACAAATTAATCCATGTACTGAACTGAAAATGTGTGTAAGTGTATTGTATGTATTTAGGCAGACCAGTTTCTATCTGTGATCGGCTATCTCATGTTGTTATAATATATGAAATTAATTTTGAAAAAAAAAGTTTCTTTACATTACTAAAGAGATAAATTTACACGACAAGGAAGAAGCATTAGAATACTCCTACCATTGACCTAATAATAATTTGGATAGACAGATCTGATAATATTCAACAGATTGTTCTCGAGCTTGAATATTGGAAGATTATTTCTAAACTCTGTACACCTGTATATTGTATAGGATTGGATATCTGTGTGTCTTACTTTCTAACAGAAGTTACGCTTCTCATAGTGTCTAGTATGAAGCTATCTTGTGGCCTCAGAGATACTGATAACATCCTGGCAGCGTTGAACGGAGCCGAGGACATAACTCACTTCCGCATTCCTCTGCCAGTGAAATAGTTAAGGGGGGCATAAGGAGCTGGGAACTGGGAGGGGACAGGACCAGGGCAGCTGACCCAAATTGACCAAAGAGCTATTCCGTCCCATATAACATCATGTGATTGGTTTGTTGGGTTTCCGGGTGCTCTTCGTTACAGATGAGGCTAGCCGGGAGGAAGGGTCGCCACTGGCTGTGAGCCCTTGCTCTGCGTATCCTCTTTGTATATATATACATATATATATATATATGTACTGTTATTTCTTTTGTTCTCTTTGCTACTTTAGTAAATAGCATTTATCTCAACCCACGCATTTTACTGCATATCTCTCTACTCCTCTCCCCTGTCCCATTTGGGGAGGGGGGAGGGTGAGTGAATAACTGTGTGGAACTTAGCTATCTGCTGAGGCAAACCACGACACTGTGCTTTAGAGGAATTCTTTGTCGAGTGCATATTATAAGCATCCTTTGTGAGTAGTAAAGGCAAATATTGATCACAAGTTAAAGCCTTAGAAATCAAGGTGGTAACCTTCAAAAAGAGCTGCTTTTGCAACAAGTGAACCTGGCCTGTCTAATTAATCAGAAGCTTGCAATGGTTCTTTCAGAACTGAAGTTGGGGAGAGATGGCCATTAGGCATACAAATCATCAGTGTGGTGATCAGGGTTACGAGGCAGGTCGCCCACTTGCACTGTAATGGAAAATTCATTTTCTTTCACCCCTCTTGCTAAGCACTGGGAATTCCCAAGTGGATGTAGTCTGGGCGAGTTTATCTCATTAATGGGAGATCCCGTGACTTTTTGTACATCATTATAGATGGAACAATGTCCTCAGTAGACACAGGGCATTTTTCTGTTATTACTAATATACATTTTTTGAAGTAGTACCCCTTGCCCTTCCTCATCTCTATAGCAAAATCCCCGTTTGACTATTACCAGTAAGGCTGCAGCAGGCTCAGCTCTATCAGATTTATAGAAAGAGAAATTTGTGACAGTTTCAAGTTCCTGTAAGAGACTGTTTTGGAATCTTTTGTCTCAAAGTTTGCTGTGAGAACTCTCTTGTCTCATGGTTTGCCCACCTGCCCGAAGGCTTGCAGACCAGGGACAATGAGAGACAAGCAGCCGCTAAACGGCCATCGAGCAGCCTTTCAGCCTGGCGCCTTGAGNCTCCCCCTGCGCTCTCGCTCCCTCGCTCCCACACAGGCCTGAAGATACTCCTGGTCTGATAGAACGGCGTGGGATCCATGGTGGTGGCTGTCCCCGCTTTCTGTATGTAACCCTTGCTCTTACTTCCTATCTTTTACTATCGCCTGCTTCCCCATCCCCGTCTCCCTCACTGATCAGAATTCCTATTAAACTGGTCGGACAACATTTGACCTCGTTTGCGTCTTAATCTCACTTCGGGTACATATTAAAGAATCTCCCCTCACTCCGATAATCGGAGCGGGACAGTTCCCTAAACGTTTTCAGATACAACAGTTGTATCCACTGTTTTGTATGTACAAGGAAATCTCCCTTAATGCTTGCCATATTCTCTTAACCTTGCTGTAATATTTCTGATGCATATTGAAAAGAATATGTAGCTCACTGCTATATATGTCTTGAGTCTTGTAGAAGTATGAAGCTGTGAAATACAATTCCAAACTACTGTATTCTCTCAAGTCGGAGAGTCAGAGAAGTTTTAATCATCATTTTACATTTTTTGATAATATAAATGTATTTTAAGTATTACTCTTCTTGCTGAAGCAGTTCAGTGTTACAAATATTTTTATTTCATGCATAAAGTTCCTTTGGGTTCAACTTGGTCTAACACTTGCCTGTATATATATGTTCATACATTTAGGATGTCTGGCTGGTTTTTAAATATTTAGTTCTTTGTCCATGCAATCTTCATTGACTGTGTAGTTCAGAAAGAGCTGTAATTCTAGTTTACATTTGCATTTTACCTTTTCTCATTATTCTTAATAAGGAATGGCTTCCCCTCTCCACCATGAGCATTGATAAGCAACTGCTTTAAAAGATTATAAGGCAAAATCACCTTCTTGTCCTGTCATTTTCAACTGCTCTCACATTGGTTTGCTCTCATTGTTGCTTTCAGTCTCTCTGATTCTTCTACTTTCCTTTTCTGCAGGATTGCAAGTGAACATGATTTATTTGGGAATTGCTTTTCCTTCATAGAAAGAATATTCTAAAATGTTAATACATTTCCAATAGTACAAGACCATTCAGCGTGCTGAACTATACTATTATTTCTTTTTATCACTCAGCTGATCCAAAGTCCATTGCAAACAATGGAAATGTCATAGTACAATCCAGTAAGATTAACTCCAGTATTAGAAGCTGGGAACATAGTCAAAAAAGCATGGAGATCCGTAAAGTGTGGCTGTGACATTCTAAGTCAGTTCCCCTCCTTTACTGGGTAATGGTGGGAGTAAATTGTACTAGTCCTGTTTGGACTCTGAAGGGTAAAACTTAAGTGGAAAGGGAAAGCCTACACTTTTTATGTATAAAAATTAAAGTGTGTGAAAAAGCTTCAAGTAATTAAAAGAATACATCCAAAGAAAGTTACTTTTCTTTCTTGCTCTCTGCTTTTAGCTTATCAGGTTACATGGACACTCTTGTCTGTTTGAAAATTTCTAACAAAATAAATATCAAATTTAACTATAAAAATTTTGATGGAGTCCAAATAGGAGAATTTAGCCCATTTAGATTCTGTATGACTAATAAATAACAAAGTGTAGTGAGGAAACTATTGGACATCATTGACAGTTACAGACATTGCTGTGCTGTTAATCTCTAATAGATGGGTATAATTCCTTCCTCAGCCTGAATTTTTAAACAGAATGAGTGTAAAAGAAAATTAGATATTAAGATAACTGACATACAGTGGTACCTATGTTATTCCTTGAACTCCTGAGTATACAGGTAAAATTGTTTGAAATGAATATCTAAACTATTTGATTTTGTCATCCAGAAGTAGAATTGTTAACTAAATCTGAAATGTAATCTAAGAGTTTAGGAATATTAAAAATACAACTTTGTGTTTTCTCCCGTTTATCTCTCTCTTTGCCATCCTCCTTCCTCATCCTGAGTAAAGCACTAGCGTGTGCCATGATTTGTGGATGGATGGTATGACATGGTGCCAGTGTTTTATCTGTCACTGGTAAATCACTTGCATGCTTAAGGAGAACAACGCCTTTTGCCTTTTCTCATGCTTTTTTTTGCTGTATATGCAGGTATGTGTGTGTTCTTCATCATATAATTTATCTAGCTTTAGGGAAAAAAAATACAAAGAAGGGAAGGAAGGTGACAAGTGCAAGCATTTTAAAGAGACCATCCTTCAAACAAGTGGATTGAGAAAAGCTAACAGCATATAATTATCCCACATATAAGTTCCACTGATTTGGGCTTGTGAGAACCATTTAGCTTGCTGAGTTGCATTTAGATTCGCTAATATCAGTCAAATGGCATAATATCTGCATGCTTTCCCCAAAATTCTGCTCCTTCAACTTGGACCATTAGATATTTAAGATCATTCTTATTATTTTATTGTCTTCTTACTTGAGTTGGAGTTTTTGTTTTTCTTACAAGTGTAATTTTGACACTCATCCTCCAGGTAATCACTAACCTTTTGTTAGGTAACATTTGCCCAGCAGATTGTGAGAATGACTATGCATGCATTTGCTCCAGTAGTGTAAATGAGGAAGGGGCAAAACCCAAGTGGCTTTCCTTACTGCCACTACCTAGCATTAAAAATCTGAGGAGAGCAAGGTATAGGGTAGCTATGCCAGAACACTGTCAATTTCTACTGCGGCTTTCCTGCCAATATGTCCCCTGAGAGAAATTTTCAACAGGATCTTCTCTTTAGGATTAGCTTCCCTTTAACTGGACTCTTACATCCATGTTGTCTTCTTGACATTGTCTTGAAATTCTTGTTTCTTCTTTAGTTGTATGGATAAATATTTAATATTTGGATGACTTTTGAACAAGAACTGCTACCAAAAGCCCAAGGTGTCAACATCTGCCAGATTCCAGTTTTTTAACAGCATCACCCCAAAATGAGGCTGTGGTCTTTTCCAAATTTATCCTTTGATGATGAACAGTACATAAGGGAAAGCAGTTTCTGGATGGTCTTTAATTAGAGTGACTGATGTTTTCACTGAGGTTTGCAGACAGCTCTGACAGTTCAGTATTCTCTTCTGAGGTGATAGCTCAGTGACAATTGACAGAGAAACAACATCTGCAATACTGAGGAGTAATATGTTTCTCTACTTCAGTTATTTCTGGGAGCCTTACAGCCTGATCTCAAGTTCACAAAGTCCAAACTCTGTCACAGCAAATACAGAAGTAACTTCCAAAGCTGGCATATAGCACAAGCTACTGTGCTGTTTAAGTAGTGCCTTCCAAACTTAGTCAGCTTGCCTGCTGCTGTTGATAGCACCTCCAGGGCTGCGCCAGGTCTGTCAAAGAAGAGCAGATGTGCTTCAGCTCTATCCTCTTCCTTTTTGGAGCAAGCACACTCCTTTGCTCCTGGAAGCTAGGACTGCTGCACACTTCATCCCAACAGGCTACAGCTGCTTACCTCAGTTATGATTTTTTATCTTCCTGTTGCTGCTACTCACAAATACTGCCTTCTACAGCTTACCTTCTAGCTTTTCCTGTCTTCTACAGCATCATCACAAGTTGGGATCACAGACCATTTATTCTCACTGATTTCCTACCTCACATTCCTGCTATGGAAAGCTGGGCTGCAGTCCTGTGCTTTCCAAAACAGGACTTCATGCCCCCATTGCTACACTTTCTATTTCATAACAGTGGATTCCAGAGTCCAAGCTCAGGGACTGGACCACCATGTTCAGTATGTAAACATCTGTAATGCTTATGGCTAAATTTTAGCAGAGTTTGGGCATAAATAATTGCAAGGGAAAGATTAAGGAAAAGGATTTGTCCTGATAGTTCAAAAGTTTGACCTAAGAAAAGTGATTTATTTTATTTTTTTTCTATAAGAAGTGGAGCATTTTGTTTCATCATTCTCAAATGAAATATTTTGATGTTTAGTTTTGAAACAACAAAGACATATTCTGAGTCATGTTTTTACTTGATATTAGTGACTTCTTTCTGAAATAACATTGAGATCTTGACTATTTTATTTTCTCTGAGAATAACTCTTCATTCATTGCTAAGTCTGATAGGAATTGGTTTAAGTTGCACGGGTCTACTGTGACTACAACACTAAAGCCTGTTATTCTAGTCTACCATATACTTATTTATTCTGCAAGAAATCTTTTATTAACTTACTGCTCAGAGCTATCCTTTGTCTCTATGTTAATTCAATCCTTGGCTATTTAACTGGAACAATGAGAGTCAGTTGCAGTGGTTTTCACATAGATTGGAAACTAGACTAAGACCCTCAGTTTGTTTTGCATAAACCAATATAGACCAATTTATAGACCAAGAGGTTTAATAGTGAAGACATATTTCTCTTCTCTAAGAAGTATTTTAATATAGGGAACATGCAATGTTGGCCCTGGAACAGTAGCTGCATAGAAAAGTGTGGAGAAATCAATTAGAAATAATTTTTACATCCTTTTATCTCTAGTTACTACTTCCATTCTTTCGTCCGACAGACACATCACTCCTTCATTGCTCATGGTGATCTCACATTGCTTTTAAGAATACTTTCTCTTAGGAATTTTTCCTATCAGTTCCCTCTGTAAGGGTGAAATCAATTTCATTTTAGAAATGATTCGGTATTTAAATCTATTTGGACAGCAGAGATAGGGAAAATGATGTATATGAAAGTTACCTTCAGATGCTGGGCAATTCTGCGCTTGCAGCCCAAAAGGCCAACCGCATCCTGGGCTGCATCAAGAGAAGGGTGGCCAACAGGTCAATGGAGGTGATTCTGCCCCTCTGCTCTGCGCTCGTGAGACCTCACCTGGAGTATTGTGTCCAGTTCTGGGGCCCCCAACACAAGAAGGATGTGGAGCTGTTGGAGCGGATACAGAGGAGGGCCACGAAGATGGTCAGAGGGCTGGAGCACCTCCCCTACAAGGACAGGCTGAGAGAGTTAGGACTCTTCAGCCTGGAAAAGAGAAGGCTGCCAGGGGACCTGATAGCAGCCTTCCAGTACCTGAAGGGGGCCTTCAGAAAAGCTGGGGAAGGACTTCTTACAAGGACAGGTAGTGACAGGACAAGGGGTAACAGTTATGAACTGAAAGAGGGTAGATTTAGACTAGATATAAGGAGGAAATTCTTCACTGTGAGGGTGGTGAGACACTGGAACAGGTTGCCCAGAGAAGTTGTGGATGCCCCATCCCTGGAAGCATTCAAAGCCAGGCTGGATGGGGCTTTGGGCAACCTGGTCTAGTGGGAGGCGTCCTTGCCCATGGAAGGAGAGTTAGAAATAGATGATCTCTAAGGTTCCTTCCAACCTGAAACATTCTATGATTCTTTGATTCTATGATATTACTGGTGTGCTGGAGCATCTCTTGTACAGAAGAGGTAATTCTTTACCCTCTATGTATTGCACTGGTATAGAAAGCAAACTAAGTACCTTTTTATGTTTCTTGAAATTTTATTTCAGTAGAATTAATTATTTTAATAGAAAATGGATACTAAATGGGAGATCATCTCTCAGAGAGCAAGAAATGTGGCATTTCTTGATTAAACTGGTACATTTCACATTCAAAGCCATGCTTGTCCCCATCCCTCTCTTGATAAATCAGCAACACAGTAGCTCACAATCTGTTGTCTCCCTAAGTACTGCCTGTGATAATGAGGTGAAAGGTCTTGTTAAAAAGTATACACACAAGGGAAAAGTTAAACTTTCTGTGGGAACTGTAAAATTGAACATCTTGACTCTGTAATATTTAAGGAGCCAAGGTACCTTTCGTTCACATGGTTATGACATTAAAAATTGATAGATATTTGCCATATCAAGGACAGATTTTGTTTAGTTTCAGTACTTCAACTCAATATTCTTAGACATTGTGCAAAAGTCAAAGTTATTCAGCACAGATTTAAAGACTGTTCCACTTAAATGTAATTTTAAATTTTAGTTATTAAAGCTAGTTTGAAAGTAACGCAGACAGAGGTTGAGATGCAATGTCAAGAGATAAGAACTACAGCAAAAGTTCTCGTGAATAAAGGTGACTTTAAAGTAACTTTGTATTCCTCTCCTCAGGAGGCTGTTTTGACACTGACTCTGTTCCTGTCAATACCAAGAAAAGCCTCAGAGCCACTAATAGAGAAAGATTTAGTCCAAAACTGATATAGTTACTGGGAGATAGAGAAACCACAAATATTCACTTAATCTATTTAAAACTCTTCCAGCTCTGGCATTTCAAACCACACTTTTAAGAGCACTCTACGAGCAGCAATGAGGAGGATCCAGGTCTCAGCACTACTTCAACAGAAATGGACAAGAACATTGTCAATTCCTGCAGGCCTTCCAATTTCCAAGGCAATCGTGTTTAAATTCTGAAATTTGGGATGCTTCCAGGACCAAATGTCATTAACGAAAGGTAGACTATATTAAGCATGGTAGGGAGCAGTTGATCTCTTTATACGAACTTGATTATATTCTTGTTAGGCAGTTCTTCATACTGAAACTCTTTAATGCAGTAATACCTCCTATCGTAACAGAATGTTTAAACTGATATGTCTCTGAATCTTGGAATAGGAAAAAGCAACTCAGTATTGTGAGCAGGCTTTGAAGTTTTGTAATGGCTCTTGTGTGTATATATCCACCAATCTAAACATAATTAGACAGAAATAATTCTAAAGAACATTCTTGTGCTGCATATAGTTATTAATTTAAAAAATGTAATTTCAAAGTCCCAGAGGCCACGTGATACATGCGTAGAAATATTTTGTGATGGAATTTCTATCTTTCTCTGGGTGAAGAGACTCTGTACGACTGCCATTATTTGATCTTGTTTCCAGGAACAAGAAGCAGTGGTGAGACCATTTTAGTAAAATCTGAGATCCTGTATGGGATGTACGTTAATGGCCTCTTGAGTTTCATATGCTATTGTCTTCAATCTGTAAAGCAGAGATGCTCTGGTAATACTGTTGTGTTTCACCAGTTCACAAAAATTTTAACTAACAGAGAAAGCTAATTCTTGTCCACACAGTTACACTCCTCAGACGTGGCAAATCCTATTTCATGGCATATAAGTGATTCTGCCAGGCAGAATCTGACCTCCTTGGTGCAGCTGCAGTTGTGATGTGGAGACCAAATGTTGGACTTGTTTGCTATATTAACCAGAAAGAAAGATGACTCTACAGTCTTCTGTGTTTTGGGGGAAGGGATAGGTCATCTCAAATTCAAAGATTTTATATTATGTATTTGCATGCAGTAAGCATATACACTTTTAACTGATTATTCTCTTGAAGTCAGACTAGTTATCCTCTCCTGTACTTTATGACTGATGTCTTACAGTTTCAATATCTTATCCCTCTTTGTTTCTATCTCTGTCACTCTCCTTCTCATATTCAATTTCTTGGTCATTTTCATTGTCTCCAATGCTCTCAATATCTTTGAACTCAAAGAAATCACCTTTAGTTCCATTAGCAGAATGCGAAATATGGAGTTTCTTAAAACATTGAGCTGCAAATTCTAGACTTCTAGGTACCATACTACCTGAATGCAATGACAAAGATCGTTGTGCCTGCCTTCATTCTTTTTTTTTTTAATAGGAATTAGAGCATGATCACCTGTCTAGAGCCATTCTGAATATATTGATTTCAAATGGTCTTCAAAGAGCTTGTTCACTACTACACTATGTCATCTGTGGTTGCGTCTGCCCTCCTTCTGCTATTACCAGAGAACTGTATTAATTTCTCTGACAATATTTTGTCTCCGATAATAATGCTGTTAGTGATAGGTGCCCTTTGAACACATCTAGGACAAGCATTGCTCTGTTCTGTTAATAGCAAACCTGGTCACCTATTCCAAACAACGTTCAGCCAATCCTTCATTAAGTCTTCAGACATCCATCCCCATTTTGACATCTAACAATTATTCCAGTAGGCAGCTGGTCCTTCAGCATTGTTTTACGCTTCAGAACTACATATGGTGGCAATTTCATACCATCTGCTAACACTGCCAAGATGACTGTAAAGTGCATTTTTTCATTCCCTAAAGTTTTTTATGATGACAAATTTTGTACCTATTTCTTCAATGATGTGATTGGGTGGTGTGTCAAAATAAACTGGAGTCTCATCTACATTACCCATTTGGCTCAGCAAATAATTGCTATCTGTACATAATCCAATCACATACAGCTGGAATGCAGTGATTTTTCTGGTGAAGTTAGAAATTAGGTATGGGTGTAACAAAGGTCCTCACTGTAGGCAAAATCCATTGTGCCATGTCATTTGTACAGATTGACTATTACTTGCTTTGAATTCTCTCTGCAGAGTGTTTTGTGCTTGTGCTATGTCTTGATCTTTCATTTTAATGATTTCCTATATTACAGAGTTTCTGACTTGGATTATGCAGAAATTCTATGACTTGTTCTACTTTGTGAGAATTTTATTTTGGATGCATTTATACACTTTGTACGTGTATATACTTACGTACACTTTATATTTTCTCCCAACAACACTATTCTTAATTTTTTCCACAAGAAGTACCATCAAGATTAAAATATGCGTTGTATATCTTTTAGTACCTTTCCTGTTGCATTCATTCATCTCCAGATCATTTTCTATTTCACACATATAAGATTCAGGGGGAGTAATAAAACTGAGAAAGATCACTGTGGAATTTTTTGAATTACAGTACACCACAGAACTTCCCAAGTGAATGAGAAAAACAGCTAACATACACTAACAACATGATTTAT
This sequence comes from Penelope pileata, assembly GCA_013396635.1. Classification (NCBI taxonomy): domain Eukaryota; kingdom Metazoa; phylum Chordata; class Aves; order Galliformes; family Cracidae; genus Penelope; species Penelope pileata. Next base: position 238,559 of record WBMW01004575.1, on the reverse strand, counting down.
TTAAACTTAGAGATACTTTGAGCTTATTTGTACTCCTCCTTAACTAGTAGGCCTCTCACACTTCATACAAACACTACCTTCATTAATCCTAATGGAAGATGCGCCATTTTTTTTAAGTTGAAGTATTTTGAATTTTATTTCATTTTATTGCAAAATACTTCATAATGAAATATGTTTTCCCTTCTGTCCTTTAGTAGGTTTCTAAAACAAGTGGGAAAAGTTCCCCTCTTTAGCTGCCTGACTGTCTCCACTGCAGAAGTGTAAATGGCTACCTACATTAAATGCTAATCTTTTAGACTACTAAGGTTAGATAGAATAGGTACCAACAGCTGAGAGCAATGGTGCTGAAGGCGTGAACAGATCTTGAATGATTGACAACAGGGTTTACAGCTGAAAGTCATGTTTTCCTGAGAGAGCGAATTCAAAACTGCAGAGTCTCCTGCTTCCTAACTGGTCCTAGCTACACGTGAATTGATGTCCAGCTATGTGGAAGTTCCACATTTGTATGGACTGAGGACTTCTTGGACTGCTATGTCTCCAAATAGGCTATCACATTTGTTGTTTTACTATGTATACTACTGCGCACTGAAGGGTGTAGAAGACAAGCGTCAATGGTCCAACCTCAGTAACGGAACTGGGATACAGCACAGGAAACTCAGAAATATTCCTAGAGCTCTTTAAATGTAGACATTAGCTACCAAGATTTTGGGAGGTGAACCATTACTTGACATGGAGGAAGATTTGGTCAGTAACACAGCTTAATCCTGTAGGAAAATAATGTTTCTGCGCTTATATTGGGTTACAAATAAACTAGTAGGTAACAATTTGCCTTCTTGAAAGGCTGAATGTTTTATACCTCTGCCAGCATGCTGAAACTCTAATTTGGAAAGGAAAAATGCAGTCTGGCACACCACTTTGATGGGTTGCCAGCTCTTGGTTTAGGTCAATCTGTAACCTCCTTCAGATAGTGGGGGAAAGAAACACCTGCTGTTCTGCTGCAAGTTGTGGTAGATGTCAGGGAAATCCTGCCTCTGTGAGGACAGCAGCTGTGTGCCAGAAACCAAGCTGTCCAGCTAGATGTTGAGGCTGTACCCCAAGGCTGCAACAATTTATGTGTGGGGACCTTTCTGGCTTCCTATAAATTAAACAGCATTGACCTTCCAAATGCGTTATACTGTAAGTATTTTTGAAATAGGTCTTGGAGCCAGTAAATTTTTGAGTCAGGTAGCCATCCAGCTTCTTCTTTTTTTTTTTTTTCCCCTTCCTAATTGGACAAATGTCCTCCAGTGACCCTTGTTTTGTATTTGTACCTTACTGGCTTGAGACTGAATTTTTCAGGAAAAAAAGAAGAAGAAAACAGCAAAACAACAATAGCAACAACAAAAAACATGGGGACAAAGGATGGAATGGACCAGTTAATGGCATGTATTTAGCAATTCCCTCACATGGTTGCTTCATGTTTGCACATATCTCGTGTCATATATTTAAAGACCCGTTTAGATTTGCACAGACTTGTATGTGTTTTGGGAGATTCTTTGAAAGGGAGTTGGTGTGCGTCTCTACAGCAGTGCCAAAGTTAGTATGAGAAGAGAACCAAGCAGGTATGCTGCAACAGTTCCATATAGCTGCCATCACACCCATCTCTTTAGCAGAAGCATACATAGTCAGTTTTACATGACAGATACCTGGAAGGCATCTTGGTGGACAGAACATCACAATCAAACCTGTTTCAGCACCTCTCATAATAAGGTCATCATCCCAAATATATCATGCCTTAAAGAATAATGTTGAAAAATATAATAAAAAAAAATACAATTTAATTTTCATTAAAACTTTGTATGCATCCCATTTCATGATAAATGTAAACAGGGATTAACGTGTTGTAGACACATTAAAGGATTTAACGTCTTTTAGAGAAATAAATTAACTAAATTATTTAAAAGTAGACTCTTCCTACTTCTCAGATCCATGCAGGAACACCTCTCTCCTCATTTCTCCATAGCTTTTGTTTCCTTTCCTCTTTCAGTTATTTAGAAGTTTATCTGCATGGCATATGCAGGTCTAAAAGTGATTTGTCCAATGAGTCACGTGCTTAACTATTTGGATATGCTTGTGAGAGGCATATTTTGAGACAAATCCCTTGAGTCCAGCAAGCTTGTACTCTGGATATCTAGTACAATACAGAATGGCAGGGTGGCAAATTACCAAGAGAAGTAATAATCTGTTGCCCATCTCAGTAGGGTTGGCAAATCTGAGCACAGAGTCTGCTTGGGAGATGGCTAGTGAGTAGTAGATGAAATATGACCTTTCTTTAGACCTCTGGATATGGCTCAGAAATGACAAAGATGCAGAACAAAGTTTCCTGTGGAATCAAACTCCAAAGGTAAGAGGCCATGAGAAGTACACTGTCCCATGAACAAAGGCCTAACAAAGCTGACGGCTCAGAAGAGGTCAGGCTACCCTCTGATACCAACAGCTGAGCCTCATTACTGGTGGGACAAACCTATGGGTCTTTAAGAACCAGTATGGTCTTATTCCTTTGGAAGTCTGCTATATGAGTTTTTCTTCTGGGGAATTATCACCTAGTTCTTTACAGAAACCATTTGTCTTCACTGAAGAGCTTCAGTTTACCAAATGCTCACTTTATGGGTAGGAAATTGTAAGAGACCAATGAGAAACTTGACTCAACAACTCAGGCTAGAGAGGAAAGGCAAGGGAGCAGACTGCCTCCTGTGGAGGCAGGGCAGCAAGCTGTTCTACCTACTTCCTTTTATGGCAGCTTACTGAGGAGGCGGGGGGCGCTGCATGGCTGTGCAGAAAACTCCCGAATCTTCTGGAACCCTGAGCTGCACAGATGCAGGGGAGTTGCTACTCCAAGGGCAGTCTCTGAACATCTGGACTATATAAAGGCGAGCACGTGTGTTCTGCCTTTGCCAACCTCTCACCCGCAGGGGTCAACTCACCACCCGTGGATGAAGCCTCTGTTGACCCACCACCCACAGATGAAAACTCCAGCTTGAGGCTATGCTGGATCCAAGGATGTGGTGAAAACTTGTCTCTTCTGCTTTTATTTTCTTTTCTCTTTTACTTTTCCTTTCCTCTCAATCTCTTCATTTATTTTCTTTGCTAGCCATTGCCTAAATTTGCCTATAAGTAAGGTGCCTGTGCCAAAGTGCCTGTTTACGCACAATGCTGCTTATCATTGTTGTTAGAATGTCACCCAATTTTGCCTCAAAATTGTGGACCAATTGGGGTTGTTGAAGTCAATAAATTGTTTTGTATCGTTCCTCTGAGTCGTTGTCCAACTCCGTCGCTCCCGCAACCCCTGCTGACTGACCAGGGAGTGCCTTGTTCAGTGGAATATCAAAGATTCACCTTCCTCGCAACCCACTGAGTGGGACGAGACAGAAACCAAAGGCACAAAGAGCTTAAGTGACTTCTGTAAGCCTGTTTCTGAACTAAGAACAAAATTCAGACTTTCCTGGTTGGTCAGACTTCATCTTGTTTGAATGTCTGGTTTTCTATGTCCTCCTACCCTCATAAGCAGGGTCAACCAAATGAGCTGTCCTAGATTAGAACAGTTAATATATGAAATAGCTGGTTCTTTCTTAACTCTCACCTGCACTCACCACAACACTTCAACCCCCATCCAACCCCAGTCTCTACCCCTAAAACCCAAATCAAGCAAATAAAAAGTAGCTAGGCTAGAATGTCTCTGCTTGTCTATAGCAGGATTCATCCATTTCTGCTCACCAAGATTGGGAAAAATGAAAATCTTTAGCTGCTGATCTCAACACTAAGTCTCCAAGAGTAAAGAGAGTTGAAAATCTTTTGTATCCTTACTCTGTTTCTAAAAGGAACAGAGCTGTGGGTAGGTAATTTTGAAATAGGAGGAAGAAATGGGAATACAACAGAATCCAGATTGGAGGGAAGGTTTAGAGAGTAATTAAATACTGATATGTTAGGGTCTCAATGTCTTCTCCCCTCCACTCAGACCTTTCCTTCTCTCCTTTTTTTCTGAGTAAGTGTATGCAAATGTATGCCAAGGCTTTGTGTTCATAAATATATGCCAATGTGTTTATTGTTTTGTTGCCAGCAGGTTTGCCCACTGAGGCCTCCCAGCCCCTTTATTTATATACTGTGTGTACTGGAAGGGAATCACAACTCTTTGGGACGCACAGTGCTAACATTTCTGTGGTGCGTAAAATAGAGAAGTAATGGTGCCAAAACTGATACATTGCTAAAATTCCTAACTTCATTATGTCTGAGTCTACTAAGTCTTCATTTTGAAATCTGAATTCAACAAGAGGGAAATTATGCCGTTTTCTTTCTCACCAGGAGTAGTCTTGTGCTTGCTGCCTGTGCTTTGTAAAGGCTGCATGCATAGTTAAGAACCTTTTCAATTTAAAAATACCTTTACATTTACAAACGCCTTTATCTTCAGTAGTATTTGACAGACTAGGCTTGCTTACAGTTTGAAAAGCCAAGGAATCGTTCTTTGAGTAGCTGAATACAAAACATTTGAAACAATCAGTGGCAAGTTGCCAGAGCTTGAGCAGAACGCTCCCTATTGTAAAAAGAACTGTAGAGCACACTGTGAAATTTGAGTGGTCATCTGATAGGAAATGAATGCAACCAGTCTCCAAGGAGCTAAAACAGGTATTAGCAACACCAGTTGCTTGTAGTCACAGCGTTATTTATCTCCCTGCATTTGAATGAGCTTGTCATGTTTTGCTTAAGAGTAAAAGGATTGCTACTTTTGTTAGTCTATATCTCTTAAGAATTTCCGTATCTATTAAAATGGGATTTGGGTTTTTTTTGGAAATAGTAGGTATATTCATATAAATGTGGTTTTCTGTGAGTTTGTGAAATCATATTTATAATAAATAACTACAAATACAGGTACTTTCTGTATCATGTGACATTAGGCAGGATTCTAGGTGCCATCCTATTACAAGCACATTCAGAACTCTTTTTGTTATTCAACTGTTAATAGACTCCAACTATTAGAAGAAAACAAAATAAGGAGTTAGTAACTTGTTTTTCCCTTTCTTCTTTATTCACTACATTCACTTAAAAGAATGTGCAATATCTCTGCAGTGTGAGAGATAGCAAGTCAGTGCAGAGGTATTTGGGGATAAATATTACAACAATACTACAAAACCTTATTTATGCAAATAATAGTCAGTCAAACTCTTACATTTCTTCAGTTTGAGGTGTGCACATCTCAAACTCTCAACTTGTAGGCATTTTAGATCTCTCTAGAAGATCTGAGGAGAAATAAAAGATTTCCCCGAACTGATCCAACATAATTTTGATTTGGGTCTCCACTGAAACTCGGTGTAAACTATTGCTTTGACAACAACACATTTAGATGAGAAACATAAAGAATTAACCTTAAACAAGCCTTCAGGTGGTCTGTAATGTTATTTATCACTGAAATCAAACCACATCTCCAGTAAGACAAAAGAAACCAGCAGCAATCCAAGATTCATCAAGAAATACTACACATGCTGAAAAACAGTAAGTGGGTCGAACTCTCTTTCACATTTGAAATTGGAGATAGAAAAATAGAGTTCTGCACACAGATAGAATGGTCTTTGCTATTACTGCATCTCTTCCTTTTTATTTTCATTGTATATCTACTTGTATATTCACTGTGTTTGTATAATTAAAAAGTGTTATTGTGCTACATCGTAGTACAGCATAGTGCTCAGGGATTCAAAATACAATGATCATTAATAAAAAAGGTGCTATTACTAAGGACTCTTCTATATTTTATTTCTTTCTATCTTGTGTAAGTATAATCTCTAGATACTTAGAAAATTATGTCATATAATTACAAAAAATAAATTTAATATGCAAATGCTTACATTTTTTTAATCAGTGTCTAAAAGTGTGTCGTTAAATTTTCTAGTTTTCTTCCTTACCACCAAGTTTTGTAGATATTTGGGTGGATTTATTGCTCTTGAAATTGGTCTAAGTCATGGTGGGAGAGAAGGAAGAATTAAGTTTGTTTGTTGTGATGAATTTTCAGCAAGAGATCTTGAAAATTATTTTATAGAACCTGTCTAAGCCTACAGTAAATGATGAGCTTTTCTACCAGGTAAATGCTGAATTGATTCAAAGATATGCTGCTGCACCATCTTTATTTTCACACATCAAAGGTAGGCACATTGCAAGCAATTAATCATGTACTTGTTTATTGTTTTGAAATAAATGCATTTTACACAGTTTTTGTTGCTGAATTTAATTACATATCATCCCTATGTGTATCTGTGATTACCTTAGTAAGCACAAAAAGAAAAGGATGAGGAAAATAACACTCTTCTGTGATTCTGGTTACTTTTGAAATAAGTGGAATAAGATAGCTAATTTACCACTAGTATTTTTAAAAGGAATCAACTACTAAAAGATATTCGGCTAGTAGCATGAAAACCCTTGTATTTTACATGAAGACATTTAGTCAGTCATTAGAACCAAGACAGTGTCTTGTCAGGGCCATTTGACCAGGTGGAGTTTATCCAGAACAGGTGAGTATGGTGCTTATTTGTTGTTGGAAACACCGGGAAAAAAGGGGCACTTTACAGTGATTCTCAGAAGAAAGAGAATTTTACCCTTTATGACTTTTCTACTTACTAGTGTAGACATTATACTTGCTAATATTACTTATTCTTTTCACCACAATCTCCCCCACCTGTTTGCTCATGAATATGTCAATAGGTGTACTGTGTTGTGTACAACTGAAGCTGCTCTTTTGGGTATGGATATGGTTTTCACTACCATGAGTATTTAACATTAATATTAAAAAAAATATGCAGGTGTTCATCTGTGGAAAATTTCCAATTACCCACTGCCATTTTACTGAGAAGAAGAATGACACATTTAGATTTTACACTTCTTTTAACTGCAGCAGATAGGAATTCCTTACAAAACTACACAGGCAGCAATACTATTTTCATTAATTAAGACTTAAGAAAGGCTTCCATCTGATGACCAACCATTTTTCTTCATATGCTTTATGGAATGATCAAAAATGAAAATTCTGTGTCATCTCATCTTCTTACAAAGTAAGCATCTATAGACAAAGGAAATTTGTAAGCCATAATTGTTTATGGTCATGAAGAATTGTGCATTTTGTGACTGTAACTGCAAAAATGCCTGAGTTGATCATACTGTGTAGAAAGTATTGATTAATTAGTTATCCTGCTAGATCCAGGTCTCTAGTTTTATTTATTTATTTATTCTTTGATATAACACTGCAGTTCTTTAAGAAGGAATGGAAAACTGAAACATTTCAGAGTATTTCCAAGTTTTACATCCCAGAGTCCTGAGGGAATTGGCTAATGTAGTCACCAAGCCACTCGATATTTGAAAGGTCATGATGTTCAGTTGAAATCCCTGGTGACTGGAAAAAAAGCAATGTCACATCCATTTTTAAGAAGGGTAGAAAGGATGACCCAGGGAACCACCAACCTGTCAGCCTCACCTCTGTGGCAGGGAAGAAAATGAAGCAGATCATCCTGGAAAGTTTGCTAAGGAACATGGAAGAGAGGGAGGTGATACAGGACAACCAGCATGGCTTCACCAAAGGCAAGTCCTGCCTGACCAACCCAGTGGTCTCTGTGACGGCATAACTGCATCGAAGGACAAGGGAAAAGGCACTGATGTCATCTATCTGGACTTCAGTAAAGCCTTTGACACAGTCCCCCACAACATCCTTCTCTCCAAATTTGAGAGATATGGGTTTGATGTGTGGACATTTTGATGGGTGAGGAACTGATTGTGAGATTGTACCCAAAGAGTGGTGGTCAATGACTCCACGTCCAGATAGAGATTGGTGACAAGTGATGTCCCTCAGGGGTCAGTGCTGGGACTGATGCTCTTTGATATCTTCATCAATGCCATCGACAGTTGGATCAAGTGCACCCTCAGAGCAACCTGATCTGGCTGTACGTGTCCCTTTTCACTGCAGGAGACTTAGACTAGACGACCTTTAAAGATCTCTTTCAACTCAAATGATTCTATAATTCTATGAAGAATGGAAAAATAGTGGAGGATGTTGTTGAGTGACATCAGGTTTCTCATTTAGATTTCCTAATACAGTTTTACTCCTTTAGAAGATAAGACCATTTAGTTTATTTTTATTCCAATTTAGAAGCCAGTGACTTTTTTTTCCTGGAATTTGCTCTTCTTCTTAGATCTGTATCCAGCCTCACTTCATCTTCATCAGTAATTCTTTGTCAATTTTTCTGTAAGAAAAATATTTATCTCCAAGTTTTATACCACTACCCATGTGAAATTTTTATTTTACAGTACAGTAATTTCACTTGTGAAGGGATTTTCCTTTTTTAATTTATATCTCCAAAATGGTACATAGAGAAGAGAAATGAATTGAAAATAAAGGAAACTTCCAATCAGATTACGGTCAAGACCTATTGGAAGGGTATCAGCTATCAGTATATTTAATTGGTTTCTTGACGTAGTACATTCATTCTTTTACTGTCTCCTAGATCCTATCCTCTATCCTTCATGTATCCTAGCCATTCTTTCAATATTCCTATATGAGTCTAGCTTCTTTTTAGTTTCAGATTGATTATGAACAATCACTGACTTAAATTGGAGTGAACTGATGTAGCTAAATGTGTAAATTGACCCTTGGAGTCTCTTAGTTTTCCCCAACAAGCCAAGATTAAAGTGATAAACATTTAGAAAGCTGTTTTAATCAGCAGAAAGATTTTTTTTTTAAAAAAAGCTTCTTTTCTCTGTACTTTTTTAGCACTTTTATTTCTGTGGAGCTTTTGTAGTTTCAGACACCAAAGATGCGAAGTTCAATTTCCTTACAAAATAAAAAGGGTCACACTCATCTTGGTAATACTTCTCTTATTAAAATCACAAAGAGTTCCATCTTTTAAAAGCTCTTAGACAAAAGGACAAATCCTCCTCCTTGTTTTATTCTTTAATTTCATTGAATTCTTGCATTTAAATTAACTTATTAGAGTGAAGAATTTATTCTAAAATCTTTAACCCAAAAGGTTAATGTTTGAAAAGCAGGTCATAATGGAGAAACTTTACATTACATATATGCAGTATATGAGGAGGAGGGTACAAATCCAAATTACAATGGTGTGTGAATGGTTCAAGCTGTAATGCCTTATGTACCATAAGTAGCGACTAATTCAGTGAATCAAGTATTTGTATAACACTGCATGCATTAGCTTGGTTATGGAGCCCTTAATTCCCCGGGATGTAACAATATATTAGTATAAAGCATTCTGGAAAAAAAAAAAAAAAAGGAGAGAATTTTGATTTTGTTAGCAGCAAAATTCTGCACATTGAATAGGAATGTGAATGGCTTTTTGTATGTGATGCATCACAAATTTAAATATTTGTGAATTGTTTTAGTTTTGCTGCAGTAGTGAAATACCGAGCTTCTGGATTGCAATTAAGCTGTTTTATGAATGAAACTTCTTTTGACAACCTGTATGTCTTCTGAGCAAAATGAAGCTCTATCAGATGTGAGCTGTTTTCTTGTTTGTGAGCAAAGATTGATTGAACAAGACTCAGAGTCCCTGAATTTGAGTATCAGCCATCACAATCTGTAGCCCCATTTACCCAGTGTTCTTGCTAGTACAGCAAGGCACTGGATGGAGATGAGACTGGTGTGTCAAATGGAGGAAGAGAACAGTGTGACAGAGAAGGGAAAGGAGCACTAAGGAGTAGTTTGGTACTACTTTTAAATAATTTTAAATGTAAACTAAGGCACCATTTTTGATGATGAGGTACCACATCTTACCAGGAACTGCTAAGGATGTACATTATTACTATTATCAGTTATATCTGACACTACATCTTAGCTCATGTCATAGAATCATCTAGGTTGAAAAAGACCTTCAAGATCATCAAGTCCAACTACCAACTTGACTTAGTGAGTCTCATGACTAAATCATGTCTCTTAGAATATGTCCACACATCTCTTAAATACTTAATTTATTTTATTAAGATTGACACAAGGTACATCTGCATAGAAATGTCAGATGGCTGATGTGAGCTCCAAGAGAAGTCACAAAGCCTTTACAAAAGTTATTTGAATCCTGAGTCCCACAGTGATGTGAATGCTGATTTCCTTTCCACTCCATAACACCTCCAAAAATGTTTAGCTTGAGAGAGTTAGAAGAGTTCCAGTCATATCGTCTTGCGTATCTGAATAATTTCACCATAATAATAAAACCATAGTTTCATTCATACCAAGGAAGGCCTCAAAAATAGCAGATTGGATGACAGTGTCAAAGAGGATTTGGGAAACACAGTGGAATGGCATTGTGCTTTCTTGTCACTACAATACACACATAACAATGTAAGTGCATTAGAATCTAAATATAAATCATTAGAATATAACACAAATCAAAGCTTACTTTGCCAAGTTTCAATAAAAAGCAGTAAGGATGCAGTGTTCTTGTTTTAATGTAAATATGCAGCTGTTGTTGTAAAACAAAGTTAATTCCACTGAGTTATACAATCATCTTTGTTTCTAACTGGAAATAAATACCTGCTTAGGTGAAATAGAAGCGTGTTCATTATATATTGATCTGTAAATACCTTAAACTTTATTAATGACTTTATAGAATTCTTCTCTTTCTCCAAATACTGGATCATGAGAATGTCATTAAGTATATGTTCAGTCATTTTAACTACATTGATTCCTAATCTTTGAATTGCTTATTCATTACTCTGCAGTGGATTTTATTCACGGCCGCTGAATTATGCCCATGTTGAAGAGTATATATGTAAATGTATAAAACTGTAGGTATTATGTGTTCACACCACTACCATGTAACATCAGTGAATGTTGAATGTTTTTTGCTGTTCCTTTTCCTTGTACAGGAGCTTGAAGCTTCTTTGACTTCTGTGCAATTTAAACTATTATTTGTCAAAATTTCTTTAACTGGTCAGATAGGTTAGAATTTACAGGAATCTTTTACAGAAGAACTGGATCAGCACATCTTGATATTTTGGCAATGCCACTCCAGCTCATAGAATAACACTTTTCTTAACTTTTAGAATTTTTCTTAATTTACATGTAACTGATATTAGGTTATTTTACTACGTGAAAAAACAGTGACAAGGTGCTGCAGGTTGAATGAGGACAGTAGGCCCAGACCTGCCTTATTCACAGGTTCTCAGAGTGAACAGGATAAGACTAGAATTTTCAGCTATGCCTACATGAAATGTCTACATTGGAACAGTATGGTGGTAATCATCTCATCTAGTGATTGTCTTATGTAGTAATCGTCTTATGTGGTAATCATCTCATCATCTCACCTCACTACATGAGGTGATTACCGCCATACTATTCCCGTTTACAAGGAAGGGAGGAAGGAGGACCTGGGGAACTTCCTGCCGGTGAGCCTCACTTCTGTGCCTGGTAAGATCAGGGGACAGATCCTCCTGGATGACATGTTAAGGCATATGAGGGATGAGCGGGTGATCTGAGACAGCCAGCCAAAAGAAGATCATGCCTGACCAATCTGGTGGCCCTCTGTGATGGAGTGAAGGCATTGGTGGACAAAGGGAAGGTGACTGATGTCATCTACCTGGACTTGTACAAGGCCTTTGACATGGTCCCCCACCACATCTTTATCTCTAAATTGGAGAGAAATGGATTTGAAGGGTAGATTATTTAGTGGATAGGGAATTGGTTGAAAGGCCACAGACAGAGGATTGTGGTAAATAGCTCGATGTCCAGGTGGAGGCCGGTAACGAGTGGTGTCCCCCAGAGGTCTGTCTTGGGACTGGTGCTCTTCAACGTCTTTGTCAATGACATTGATGACAGGATTGAGTGCACCCTCAGCAAGTTTGCTGATGTCATCAAGCTGAGTGGTGCAGTTGATACAATAGGGGGAAGGGATGCCATCCAGAGGGACCTTAACATACTCTAAAGTGGGCCCATGTGAACCTAATGAGGTTCAACACAGCAAAGTGCAAGGTTCTGCACTTGGATTGGAGTAATCCCGGGTATATATACAGACTGGGAGAAGAACTCCTTGAGAGTAGCCCTGCTGAGAAGGACCTGGGGGTCCGGGTGGATGAAAAACTGAACATGAACCAGCAGTGTCTGCTTGCAGCTTGGAAGGCCAATGGTATCGTGAGCTGCATCAGAAGAGGGGTGACCAGCAGGGAGAGGGAGGTGATTTTCCCCCTCTACTCTGCCCTTGTGAGGCCCTGTCTGGAGTACTGCCTCCAGGTCTGGGGCCTCCAATACAGGACAGATGTGGAGCTGTTGGAGAGGGTCCAGAGGAGAGCCACGAAGATGATCAGAGCACTGGAGTACTTCCCCTATGAAGGCAGGCTGAGGGAGCTGGGCTTGTTCAGCCTGGAGAAGAGAAGGCTGTGGGGGGACCTCATTGCAGCCCTCCAGTATTTAAAGGGAAGTTATAAACAGAAGGAAAATCAACTTTTTTCAAGGGTAGATAATGACAGGACAAAGGGGAATGGTTTCAAGCTGGAGGAGGGAAGGTTTAGATTGGATGTCAGGGGGAAGTTCTTTACTGAGAGGGTGGTGAGGTGCTGGCACAGGCTGTCCAGAGAGGTTGTGGATTCCCCATCCCTGGAGGTGTTCAAGGCCAGGCTGGATGGGGCCCTGGGCAACCTGATCTAGTACCAGATCTGGAGGTTGGTGGCCCTGCCTGTGGCAGGGGGTTTGGAACTTGATGATCCTTGGGGATCCCTTCCAACCTAGGCCATTCTATGGTTCTATGATTAAATATCCTGGGCAAAGATGCTTAAGCAGTAGTACTATAACAGTACAAATCTGCTGGATATAGAATGAGCTAACATGAACTCTTTCTGATGTATCTGTAATAGACTTTCCCAGTTTTCATCTGGAAATGAAAAATGGTTTGTAAATAATCTAGCAGATTTTTTCTGTTTTCTTTTTTATGCTTACCTCAGAGAGAGTCTCCTAGTGGAAAAAGTGGTTTTGTGAACACTGGAGCGCAAAATGCTGAGTTTCTGAGTGTTTATGTCTCCATACTTTCCTTTTTCTCCCCAGCCCCAATAAAAATTACTGCCCTATACTCTTCTGCAGTACCTTGAACTTCTCAGACCTCCAAATTCCTAGATGGGTAAAAAAGTATACTGCTTTTAAGCTAGTACTTAGCTAATTTCTTGAAAAGAATGTGTATACTGTTTGGTTAACCAGCTAATGAATGAGAACTCAAACCATTGCTCATTCTGCAGGGATTCAAATTTGATCTTTTTTTCCTACTCAGTAGCTGATTTTCTTCAGCTTAATGTTTATGATGAGGCTATATTTTTATCAAACATCACTGGAATCAGATGATATACTGAAAAACCTTTAAGAAGGAAGGTAGGCAGCATTATATTTGTTTATTACGATATCCAAGTGCAATTTGAAAAGAGGCTATTTATTCTAGGATTAATTTTAGACTTGTAGCTGTTCCCTGAACAAAGAAGATGGGAAGATAGGACAATGCAGTAAGCCTTGTGTAAGAAATGTATCTATTTACAAAGATATCTGCATAGATATCTATCTGCTAAGTCTAATTCCAAGTCACATTTGGGAACTTGGAAAATTATACTTTCAGAACCAAATTATCTTCATCCTTTCACTCTCTTTATTTTCCAGAACCTTTATAGAATCTTGTTTCCTGAAGTCTGGCTATCGATCTAGAATTTAATTTTCTCCCTTACACTTCCAACTACCCATACTTTTCCTCAGAGTGATGGGAGTAATGTCATCCTTACTTGTCAATCAAAAATAGCATAATAACACAGCTTCCTTTGTCCTTTTAATCCATTCTTTTTTTTTTTTTTTTTCCCCTTTAGCACCCACAGAAATGCAATGCTAATCTCATTTACTTTTACTTTCCTCTCACTTGCATTCCTTAAATCCATCCTCTGGCTCCCAATGTCATAGTAATTCAATTTCAGATTGCTTTTCCTTATTTTTGGGCCCACCAAATCCATGATACCGCCTGCCTATATGGTTTGTCCTCTCTTTTTCCTCCTCCACAATTTCCTCTCTGCCAGTGAAACACTATTTGCTGTCTGTCTGTCTGTCCATCTCTATGATAACTTTCTTCATGCTGTTTCCATAGCAGATGTTACATTTCAAAATCTCTGTTTCTTACGTCTGCTTTCCGGGCATAATTCTACCATGATGCCTGTAAGACATTCAGAGTTAACAGTACCTACAGTCAACAGGAGGCACACTATTATTATTTTGAAGAAAAGAAAGGCCATAATTTGCAATTTAACACATTCAAGCATAAATAAATGTGTGCATACTCCTGCATCTATTTGTCAGAGAGTGATATTTAGGTCAAGAAGAATCTTCGGGGTACAACAACAATCTAATAAGTTATTAAACTGGTGCTCTTGTAATTATATTCTATTGTCTACTTGCTAGGCAACCTCCATTTTCTAACTCAAATTTCATCTTATATCCATTCATCATGTTTTAACACTGTGTTCTCCTTCCATGTATATAATCGTAACTACACACAAGGAATGAATCTGTGTGTTTCATATAGTTTTCTATTTTGCCAGACTTATATGTTATTCTTTCAGCAAAGTCTGGAAAGGAATGATTGGATTACCTGCGCTTTCCTTAGAGCACTGTCATTCCACAATCTCTCCATGCTGCTGGAAAAAGTGGTACTTTTCCTGTCCCACCTTGCCATTCTATGCCAGAACATACCATGAAAAATATAAGAAGTTCCTTTTATCTGCTTTGAATTTATTAAAATTCATGATCCTTTTCAAAAATATTGGTACCATCAGATTGATTGTTCTTATTTTTTTGCTTTGTGGGAGTAGGAGCCCTTGGCATTGTCCTAATCTTTTTTCTCATTAAGAAGAGTGGGAGTTTTGTTTACCATTACCCTTAGGAAGAGCAGTGATGGCTAATACTGAATTATTTTACTAATCCAGGCTTTGAAAATAGGAATGCTTGGGAATTACTTTTAGGTCCTTGCTTGGCGCTTTTGAGAATGATTTATTATCCTGAGTAGGGATGATTAACATAAAATGTAAATGTCAGTGAGACAGAGATTGCTGAATTTACTATTTATCTTTTAGTGAAAAAAAAAAAAAGGAAATAAACAGTAAAGTTTAAAGTATTTATTTCAAAGTTTTAAATAAATTCTTTGACTTTTTAAATTGAAACTCGACCACTATTTTTTTAAAGACCAAGGACATTCTCAAAACAAGTTGTATAATTCTTTGTGTCATTCAAGGGATTGAAAAACTGAGATTTCTATTTTTGTTTTACATGTGGAAAGATACTGTACAGTTTCTACTAATATAGATGAAGTACATACTTTATACTTTATTGTGAAAACATACCCTTAAAAGCCATGTATAAGATCTATATTATGAGAGGAATGAGAATGCTCAGCATTAGAGGTCTAGTTTTCCATTTTCTTTTTTGCCTAGTCAGTATTTCATTCACACAGACTAAATATTCTTGTTGCCTAAATCATATATTAATGTTTTTACTCTCCGTAGCTGAAAGGCATAATTTCAGTAATGAAGGGAAATAAGCAGAATGCTTGATGAAGTAGCTAAGCTACCAAACAACAAACAGAATGTTTCATCAACTATGTTTTAACAACTGGTATATAAAGCTGCCACAGTTTGTCGTTTCCTTGCCAAGAAATGCATCTCTTTTTATTACAATGTGGTATGGTATCAAAAGGGTCAAATCAACCAAAATATTTTGAAAGCACAATAGCAGGAATAGAAAGTTAAAAGAGTATCACAGGGAAGAAAAAAAAAATGTTTTTAAAATTATTTTGTACAATTATGCTGGTTTTTATCCTACTTCTGTGAGTAGGAACATCTACTAAATCACGTGGAAAGAACAAGAATCAGTGGATACCCCCAGGTAAGCAATAGAATCTCATAGATAAATTAGTCATTTTCATCCTTACCTGTCCAATATTTCACACTAAAAATAAAGTTTTAAGTCTGAAGTTTGTAAGTGCTAGAGTTTTTATGTATCTCATGTTTTTGTCTTTTTCTTTCTTTTGGGAGACTTACAAGCTATTTGACCAAGAAGAAAAATTAGAGATGATGGAGTTAACTCATAAATTACCAACAGCTGAGTTCCCAAGGCTGTGTGCATTGGTCATTATTTGTAATGTATCTTTTCTAGCTCTAGAAATGTATCCGTATAATAGTTAAAGTAATTACTTTTTAATGCATTCCTTCAGTTATTTTTAGCAATATACTGTGAACATTACTGAATATTTTTAAAACCAAAAAATTGAAATAAAATGTTGTTAGAAATGAGGAATTTTAGCTGTTAAATTGAATAGTATCATAAGTATTTGTATTAAAACATTTAATTTCTGTTTTCCCTTATAGCTTAAAGCTTTACAATCCCTTTTCTAAATGGTGATACCACTTACATGTAGCATACATCTGCCTACATAGGGAAACATCTGCATTAGAGTTTTGGCTCATAGCACAGAGTGGTTACAGAGTGTATCGCCTGAGTATTCCTACTCATGATGCACTTGACTCTCGTAGACCTAGAACACACCAGGTAGATTTGTTTGGGAGGAAACAATGTTAAGAGCTGCGCTCCAGGTTAGCACCAGGTGCTCCAACCTGCCCGTTAGGGATTCTGAACCAGTGGCTGTTTCCTCAATAATCTTTGACCTTGAGTTATGGTGGAATATTTACTCCAGCACAGCAGACTAACTGTATTTCATCTATAAGTACTCTGGAAGAACTTCCTAGATTCAAACATGATCTCAAACCACATACATGCCAGGGGAAAGACATTCAGTTTTGCTTGCTTCATCCTGTGACTGTTGTGCTGTTAGGTCAAATTATGTTAATCTGTTCAGACTTAAAGCAGTGATGTAACATGAAGTGTACCAGCCCTAGAGATACTGGGGATTAGATGAAAACACCTACAAGTTTTTTGAAGTTCACCATTAACACGTGGAGAGCTTTGTACAGAGGAGGAGGGGTGAGCCACTTGGAAAATGTTCTGATTCTGTTAATTGCTTGCTCGTTATTCCACAAGCAAGCTTACACATTATTTCTTGCTTTCAGATAAGGCACAGCTGGAAATCTGTCTGATGCTATCAGCTCTTTTGAAGTGATTGGGTAATACTTGCATGATTAGAAAGAAAAAATCCTCAGGAATAGATTATTATTGAATGTGTAAACTGACATGAAATGTTGTTCTAGATTTTTCTTATGTATTTAGTTAAATATACCATTAGTGTATCTAGTTCTGTCATTTTTCTGAATAAATATATGAAGAAAATACCTCACAGAGACTACATTCAAAGGACTGCATTCAGTCTGGCAGCAGAGGATTGTCTCAGTGTAACATAGAAGGCATAGGAGAGACCAAATCAGGTCAGATCATTTCTGACAGTCTTAAGTTTGACAAAGGCCAGCAATGGATGTCCAGAACATGGCAAAAATGTAATGACATTTCCTGGGCTATAGTCTTAACATCGCATAGCCTTTTCTCAGGTGCTTTCCGAGATGGAAGTAATCCTTTGCATTTTATAACCTTCAAAGGACTAAGACTTTTACTTCAAATGGAGACCAGTTTTTATGTACTTTTTCTCTTTATGGGGAGAGAGCAAGGTCATTATTCACTCTCCTTGTTACACTCTTGGCTGTATATATTTGTGCCATGTCCCCCTCTCCCTGTCATTTCTTTTCGACGCTGAAGGGTGGGTTTTTTTTGTGCTAAAAAAATGATTTCCTTGATAATTGTTATTCTTCTCTAAAATGTTACAATTTTCACTGCACCCTTTTTGGCACAGGAAGATTGTAACATATTTAACAAGAAAGTGAACCATAATTTTCTACTTAATGATAATCATAATTTCAGATTTATTTTTTCTTTCTTAATTCTCCAAAATGTGTATTTGTTTTGATTTCTTTTACTTAATAAATTGGTGTTCTTGGTCATCCAAACCCTCTTGTATATGTAAAGTTAGAATTGTCTATTCCATGCATGATCTGCTTTACATTTATATATGATGAATCTCATTTGTTCATCACTGAGTTTTCCGCCATTCCTCTGTTCTTTAAAAGCAGCCCCCTCTTTTGCTACTACATATAAGTTACTGTCATCAACATGCTATGGCACAGTCGGTTAGTTAAGATAATTCATTTTGTGGTTTTATGAGACACCATCAGACATTACAAGTGAATGATATCCAAATCTACTTCATTCTTGTTCATTCCTTCAGACTACCCCTTGAAAGGTAAGACTTCTATTTACAAGAGCTATATTGAACCTTTCCCGTGTATTTTATTCAGATGTTTGCTGAATCTGTTCTTTGTTACAAACAGCAGTTCAGCAGTTTCATCCTTGACATAGCAAGTAGCTGGAAAATTGTTGTCAGTTTATGATATAACTTTTTGTACCAATAGTTCAAATTGAAATGGATCATCGATAGTTTATTTGTAAACAAATATTTTTTCACAATAAGTATTTAAATAGATCTCCATGATAAATGCCTAGATTAAAAAAAAAAATCTCCTTGGCTTTATCTACTCTTCAGACTCCTTCTATACTTCAAAGTTCTACTTTTTCTATGGCCTTTTCAAAAGGCTTATTTCTTTTGACAGGTTTGAAAATTTTAAGATGTTTGAATGTTTATTATCTGGTTTTAGGTCTTTAGAAAGTTGTTCTACAGGCTTGTATTTGGCCTGCCTGCCTGATACATATAACCTGGTAAAGGTTATCACCCCTTCTGTTTTCCTCATTTGTACAAATCTTCACTATTTAAAGGCTGACTTTCAATTTTAATAACTTCTCCTACCTTGATATTTATCCAGCATTTTCTCAAGTTTATGAAATTTTTTTAGAAGTGATATGCATATAACCTGGACCTCTAATATTATTTATTTAATACTTTTGAGCTTACTGCAAGAATTTATTCTTTTGACTACACTTCACAAATTATTTTCTTAAGAACTTCCTCTTCTTTTGTACTTCTCCTTTTCACATTTTGTGAAAGCAGTAGCAGCCTTTATGTATCTGTTTTTTTTTGTGTATGGATGTCCAGCCTCAATACCTTTTGGCTGCTTGATTTACTGTTATGCAAAATAGCTCTTTGACTGTAATTTTTGGGCCACACTACTAGTCAGTTCCTAGTTAGAAGTTTTTTCTTTTATTACTTAAATAGAACCTTGATAAAGCAATCATTTACCTTGCCTAAAAGTTTGAATTTGGTCTCATGGTCTAATGCAATATTTGCCAAATCCATTTGTTCTTCCATATCTAATGCAGTTATCACTCTTGTACTCTCTTTGCACATGTCAGATGACCCTCCTAAACATTTAACATTTACCTTTTGCCATGCTGTTTGGACAGCAGTGGTATACTTTAAATTCAGTGTTCTCATCTAAGAACCCTAGACCCAAGGAATTGATAGGCCCTGCTAAATGGAAAAGGTTCATCCACCTTCCAGTATATTCAATGTGCTGGGAGTTTGCAGATCCACTTTTAATTTGTATGACATAATTGTATGCTCGTTGTCTACAGTTCACTGTCTAACAGATAAATTTTGAAGGCATATTGATTACCGAGCTTAATACTTGAAATACTTGAAATTTGAAAAGACTCCTTCCATACAAATAAATAACTTCATTTGAAAAGAAATTAAGTTATCTCTTCAAATGCTAAGCGCTGGATGTTTGAATCTAGTTTTCATGCTCAGACTTGGCTTTTGATGAGTTTCTAAATTAAAGTTCGCAATGATTTCATTTTAAATGCTTCCTTAATCAGGGTTGTTGTCTTGGCAATGAATTAACTTAAAAACAGAATCCCCCAAACACCACTTTTTAGAGAAATGGAATTGGTCTAAGCAGTCATTAGAGGATGACACACTGCTTTGCTCATCTTTCTGCACACATCTAGCTCTGAAATTACACTGTGTTCAGCTAGGACAAAGATTTTTTTAAGATGCAAGTTACATAGTGATTTAGTTATGTTTAAATTGGTTATTATTATTATTATTATTATTATTATTATTATTTTCAAGACTCAACTGATTCCCCTTGACCATCATCTTTCTCATAAAGGCGTTATCTAGATAATCTGCAGGCACTACAAGCTCTGTAGGAATGGAAGATGTCAATTACAGGTACACAGTGTAGTAAATTGAATTTAGCCTCTTTGAATGAGACTTCTGTAAAAGTATTGTTTACGCTGTTAACTGGCTAATAGTATCCAGTATTATCCTCTCTAACACTATTTATAGGTCATTGGAACACAACGCCCTTTATAATGTTTTAACATGGCAGAAAACTCAATAAGATCTTACTGGAAACATGGCACAGTATCTTCAGTTTCAGTATGGCATTTGTTTCATTTTTAGCTCAGCTGTCCCTACTGGCTAATGCTCAGTTCTTTGGGTGGGACTGAGATAATTATCTTCTATGCCAAAGACAAGACAGTTCATTCAAAATGATGCCTGGAGCTGCAATCAGCATTTGCTGATTGCAAACAGCAAACCAGGCTTTTTAACACGACACAAATCCTTCCCTAAACAATTACTGAGAGCTGACCTTCAACTTTTCCCTTTAACAAGTTTAGTTTGTAAGGAGGTTTACAGTACACGGCTGAGTTTTCTAAAATGAGATTTGATTATTCTTTTCTGCTCAAAAAATGAATGTGCTACAGAAAGAAAATGCAGAATGGCTGATTCAGCTTGATTTACAGGAAGTAATAAATGCTTCATTTTTGCTATACAAATAAGCATTGTTAAAAGCAATTCTAATTGAGCTGCTGCTTGTGAAAGAAGCTGAAATGATGGTTTTGAAAAGTGAACACTTCTGTTCCTCTACAATAAAGATACAATAAGGAGATTTATAATGCAAAACTTTTGTTCATCATACCAGTCCATTCTGTGAATGGGCAGTAAAGAAAACAAGATCTAAAGAATAGATTTTTACTAGCATAATTCACCAAAAACTATCCAGAATTCAAATTGTCAAGTGCTTGTTCCCTTCTATATTTTCATTTCTAATCAAGGTATAGAAATGTTTCTCTTTTTCAGAAACTGTAGCTCTAGGGAAAACTTGGTGTGTTATGCTCCAAAAAAAGTATGTATGGATTCCAAACCCAAGATTACACTAAGCCTAGTCTAGTATTTTGCCCTGCTGTGGCAACATTTCCCAGTCATTACTACCTCAATTCCATCAGTAATTAGCAATTTACTGTGCAAAGCTTGCTTCTTCTATTCAGGTCAAGTCTGACATTTTAACATGGGATAACACTGGAGCAATTTTCTGTGAGCCTAGGACTGAAAACTGTTAAACTATTACCTATGGAAATGCATTCTGCATTGAGCATCATGGATTTACTTTCCAACCTCTCACAAGCTCCTTCTAAGCTGTTGTAGGGCAAGCAGTAAGCAGATATTTTCACCAGCAATCTGACAAACAAATCTCTTTTGTTCTTCTGAAAGATGATCTATCCAGTGCCTCCAAGAAACAGACAGAACTAGTGCAAGATGGAAGCTGGTCATGAATATGTGCACATGGGACAAGTATGAGTGAATAGAAGTAGTCAAATGTAGGCAGGCAGCTTTAAGAAGAGGGGACAGGTTATAGTGACTGATCACTCAGGCTAGCTGCACAATGTGTGTCAACACCTCTTCCCATCATTGACCTTCAGGGCAACATTTGTCCTACTTAGGTAAAGAGGGAATGAGACTGTGCACCAACACATGACTGCCCACAACTGACAGCAGAACCCCGGCCACGACTGTGGCCAGTGCCAGCTCTCTTTCTCTCTGACAGTCCTGTACCCAGAATGCAATGAATGCAACTGTGACAGCTCCCTGCTGTCTGTCGGGATGAGGCAGCTGATTTTGGGCAGGAGGGCTGCTGAGTGCGTAAATATTCTGTGCCTCACTTTTCCTTAGGACCATAGATTGGTCTTGGCTTATTTTATTAATACATAAATCTGCAAAATAAGATTTTTTTATTGTTATCATTTCTATGATTTATACCTCTGTCCAGTAGAAATCAAGCTGGGACAACTTTAGCCAGAGTTCTCACATGGTTGTTAGCTTCGATCAGTGCTATGTTTTGTTCTATTTGAACTACTTAATTAGATATGCATAGTTCTGTAGTCCACTGCCAGTTCTGAGCTATCCAATTTCTTTTCAGGTTAATTTTAATACAGTTGACATCACTATGTGATACTGAATGCTAGATGCTGTCCCGCTCCAATTATTGGAGTGAGGGGAGATTCTTTAATATATCCAGAGTGAGATTAAGACACAAACAAGGTCAAATGTTGTCCAACCAGTTTAATAGAAATTCTGGTCAGTGAGGGAGATGGGGATGGGGAAGCAGGCAATAGGAAATAAGAGTGAGGGTTACGTATAAAAAGAGGAGACAGTCACCGCCATGGATCCCACGCCATTATATCGATACAGGAATATCTTCAGGCCTGTGTGGGAGCGAGGGAGCAAGAGCACAGGGGAAGCAGCAGCATCAGGCCTTCAGGTCTCAGGCAGCAGGTGAAGCCGGAGCAGACATCAGGAGAAGCAGGAGCAGGCTTCAGGCAGCAGACGTCATCAGGCATCAGGCCTTCAGGCAGGAAGCAGGAGACAACAAGCAGGCACCAGGTAGAAGGGCAGCAGGACCTCATGTCTCAAGCAGCAGGAGGTACCAGCACCAGGCAGTACCAGCACCAGGCGGGCACCAGGCAGGTCCAACCAGGTATCAGTCAGATATCAGTCAGAGAACAGCCAGATATCAGTCAGACAGCAGCAGGTAGGCAGCTCGCGTTCCCCCATTGGAGGGGTCTTACCCTTCTTTTCTGCCAGCATGGCATTCCTGGGCACACAGGTATGTCAGGTATCGCAGGAGCGGGCGCGAATGGGCTTGCATGTCTCCCTCAGTACTTGCCTCCCTCAAGGTGTCAGTCTGAAAGGCTGTTAGATGGCCGTTTAGCAGCTGCTTATCTCTCATTACCCCTGGTCTGCAAGCCTTTGGGCAGCAGGGAGGTGGGCAAACTTTGAGACAAAAGAGTTCTCACAGCAAGCTTTGAGACAAAAGATTCAGAAACAGTCCCTTACATCTCCAAAATCAGCTTAGTACAACCATCAAGACATTGCAAGTGGTTACATTTCCTACATTACAATAGCAGAAATTGGTATTTAATCAGCCCTTTGTATAGCAAAGTAGTAAGGAAGGAAAGGATAGTAAAAAGTAGAAATGTACAAGTGGTTTGGTGATGACTATCTAGGGGAAAACATCTCAAGGACCAAAAACAAGAAAAAAAGACAGTGAGACAGGCGGCATGCCTGTGTGGCAGAGTATGCTCCTTTACCTACTGTCTGAATCCAAAGATATGATGAAGCAGTGGTGCATCTTCTTTGCAGGCACAGTTCATGCTGACTGAAATGCTAATGTTAGATCAACTTCAGTATCGTTCTATCATGGCTGTGTGTCCTGTCAACCAGAACTGGCTTGAGCAGTAGTGCTTTTATTGGTATCCGCTTGTCTTCTCTGATATAAAATCAGGAGGTATGGAAACACACTAAAATTAGTTTCTTTAAATGAGAACTGGGAGTCAAAATAGACTAGAAAACAGCACTAATTATATAAAACACAAATAAGTGATCAGCAGCATTTTCATCTAGTCACCCTAAAGTGTCTTCCATTATGAAAACATTTTTTTTCTCAGTCTTGGAGCATTTTGTAGACTGCATTAAAAGAATAAAAGTTCTACTAAAATTTCAGGTTTAGGCACAATGATTTGATTGTGTACCTCCGTGATACTCCCTGAAGATGTAATTCAATTTTGATTTGTTGCACATTCCGTATAACTTTTATTTTCGTGCAATGATCGATTTTGTGCCAAAGACTGGAAATTGTGCTAAACTGAACACAATTATTTTTCTTTTTCCACAATATTAGAATCTTCTGCAAAATAGAAAAAGATCCAGTTCCAGTGCTGTACTAGATATTCAACAAAGGAGCTGCATACACAAAGCCGGAGAGAATGTTATCCATTTCATTATAGCAGAAGAATCAATTGATTTATTTGGAAAGGAGATATGTTTACATTCTTCTCAAAGATAACAACAGCAAAAAAAATAGACTAACTACAATGACAACAAAAAAGAATGTATGAAAAGCTTTGTTTTGTACTTTCCTTTTTTACTTACCTGTTGCTTGGGGAAAAAAAAAAAAACACTGAAAAAAACACCATTTGCAAGCTTAAGAGCAAAGTTTGATATTACCAGTGAATATATATCCCTAGAACTTTATTTTCAAGCAGCTGGAAAGGAAGGAAGGATGTCTGGCGTATGACACATCCAGTTGCTCACTTTTTTCATTGTATAAAAAATGGGAGAACACAAAACTAAGACAACTAAGCTCTGTTTCTCATCCTTCCTCAAATGCAAAACTTCTGTGTCCTTTGGAAAGGCGAAAGCAGAAGGAAGAAGACAAGGCATTGTGGTTTTAGGCAACTTCAGTCCAGCCATTGAAGGTAGGAGGGCTGATGCTGGGCTCCTGAACTTTAAGACTGAGTGACTGACTCAGAGTGCAACCCATGGACTTTGTGCTGTGATCAGATCAAGCAGGCACTTCCAGATGACTGGTTTTGCAGAGTAAACTGCGCAAAACATTCATAGCAAGTAAAGGAATTTGAGCATTTTCATTTTGGTATACAGGGAACACATTGGGTGCTTGTTATGATTATGAATGGGTTGCATCATGCACCTGATAAATGAAATAGGCACTGAAATACCCCACCATAACTCCGTGTTTTTATTGTTCATTTATTTACAGTGAGTACTGCATATTTATCTGAGGAAGGTTTGGGAAGGTTTGGGAAGGTTTGGGAGGGAAGGTTTGGGGAGGGAAGGTTTGGGAGTTTGGGAAGGTTTGGGAAGGGAAGGTTTGGGAAGGTTTGGGAAGGTTTGGGAAGGTTTAGGAGGGNAGGGAAGGATGACAGAACAACAGAGTGACAATGAATTATTTTTATTTTGATGCAGTCACTGGAAAATGGAAAGAAAATTTAATCTCTGTATGGCAAATGGCATTTAGGTATTTGCATATTTAGGTGTGAAACAGCAGTGACACTATGAGACCATAAAACAGAACAGTTATTCTGTTAATATCATGCCTTGAGTTCAAGAAATGTTCATTCTTCGCTTTTACCTATCTTCACTTATAACATCTGTGAATGATGAGTGTTTGCATATATCAAGCACTCCAGACGTGACATAAACTTGACTTTGAAACATTTAAAAGTACTCTGTTTCAACTTAAACATTACAGGAAAAATGAAAAATAAATGCCAGTTAGACAAGTTAAACCCAATTAAATTATTTGCAAATATGTTCTGTCAAAATACTTTAAAGTTTAAACACTGCAATCTGCATTTATACCAAAAATTATATTTTTATGTCTATAGTTTTGAAAGAAATTATTACTTAGTCATGTACAAATAATTTCAATCTGTCAAAATGTAATTTTAATGTGCAAGTTGTGTATTTTTGTCATCAGATTTAGTGATGGTTTCTCTGACATTGTATTTGGACATAGATGCAAGATTTTACATATTTCAGTAATTTACTCAAATATGACTTTGATAAAAATATAAAAGATTATAAATTCAATATGAACAAGCAAAATATATGTTTTATCTTTAATCATCTACTTTCAGTTGAAAATAACTATCTTGTCCTATAAGACTCATTCATCATTGTTGGGATGATCATGGAAAGCTGGATTTTTCTGATGAAATGAAAAAAAAACCTGTGTTTTCTTAATTGTAGAATCACAGAATCATAGAATGGTTTGGGTTGTAAGGGACCATAACAAGCATCTTGTTCTCCCCTCCCTGCTATAGGCAAGGACACCTCCCACTAGACCAGGTTGCTCAAAGCCCATCCAGCCTGGTCTTGAACAGTTCCAAGGAGAGGGCATCCTCAACTTCTCTGGGCAACCTGTTCCAGTGTCTCACCACCCTCACAGTGAAGAATTTCTTCCTTATATCTAGTCTAAATCTACCCTCTTCCAGTTTCTGGCCATTACCCCTCATCCTGTTGCTACATGCCCTTGTAAAAAGTCCCTCCCCAGCTTTCTTGTAGGCTTAATGGAAGACACTTTGGAGTTACTAAGTGTCAGTGCTGCTGAACACTCATTCGTGTTTTATGTAAAGATAGTTAGTATTGTTTTTTGGTCTATTTTGGCTCTCAGTTTGCAATTGAGCATATGGATACCTGAATGAGAAAGCATAGTTGAGACTAGTGACGTTTATTACTTGAATAGCTATCAAATGTTACAGACTACGGCATGCCAAACTATTAATATCAATTTAAAATAACATGAGCATGTGCAGTAAAAGTACAATTGAAATATAGTTCTCACTGAACACTGGAGTAGCACTGAACATGTCCAAGAGACATTTATTCTGATTCTGGGAAAACTCGGAGAAATTCAACACAATAATGTATGTTGTTGAGCAGGTATCCCTTTATTGCAGCGCCGGTTGCATAGGGGATAACTCTGCCAAGTATGCACACCGTCCCATTTTACTCTTCTGCTTTTATGTCACAGAAACGTACATATTCATCACATTCCTAGGGAATCTCATATATATTCCAATTAGCTCCCCAAAATGATTAACACAAGTTCCCTCCCACATGAGCATGCGTAGTGCCACCTAAAGGGTCTTCTTGGTGGTCGCAGGATGAAGGCTGATAGTCTTCCTCAGTGTTGAACTTCTGACCCTTGGTTCTCTGCGCCTGCTCTGTTGGGTTGTTTGGCCCGTTCTTATCGGGGAAGCTCTGTCTTATCCATCTTTATCAGGGAGGCTTTGATGTGCAAACCATTATCTGAAAGGCTTTGTTTTGCCTCTTGTCTGGAAGGCTTTGCTCAAGCTGGTCAAGCAAAGCATTCGATAATAGCCCACCCGTCCCCCATACATTGTCTCCATAAACATCTAACTCAGCACGCATACATTGTGCAGGTATCTAAACCAAGTCTGAGGCCCTGTTTCAATTCCACCTCTTGCATCTGAATTTCTTTAAGCTCTAACAACTCCCTAAACTGATTTATAATGCATTTTCTGAGTTATTCAGATATAGCATGTAGATGCCTAGCTACTCATTATTTCACTTATTCCTATTAATCTTGCTATATATTACAAACATTGAAATGTCTTGTTAATAAAGTAGTTGCTTATGTAGACTTAAAACTACGGATGAGGTGACAGTGGGATGCCTGGGATGAAAAATCCTTTAAAGATGACTACTTAAGGGAAAACTGAATGTAGGGTCAAATTTTTTCATCCCCATGTAGCCATCATTACCTCTTCAATGAGAAGTCTAGTCTTCTCATTTGTCACATTTTAACAAGGGTAGGAGAGGATTGGAGTAAAATGAATCACTGCACATTTTTGTCACTACTTTCCACTAGAATGATTACAGCCAGTGCTGCACTCAGCTCCCACTGTGTACTCTGTAATTCTGCTAGAGAAGTCACAGATCCTTCTGAAACTTGCAATTTCTATTTTGTAGGAATATTTCAAAATTTTACCTTGTTATAAACTATAAACTAATATTTTCCAAAACATGTTATTATTATAAAATTATTCCTATTATAAGAATAATATATGCAGTGATTTTGAAAACCTAAAAATATTAAAAATATTTTTGAACAATTCAAAATTGTAACAGTGCTGTTTATCTTTTCTGCTTATTTTCACTCAAACTCTAAGAATTTCATTTTCTTACCACCACCAAATAAAAGGTATTTTGAGTTAAATAGTAAAAGGAAATCATTAATACAGTTATTATTTAATTAATCAGTTATTGTGACATGCCAGTAGTAACAGAGAGTTATGTAGCCATAAATGATGATTTGATACAGATCTTTCTTAGGTGGTAATACTGTTAATGTATTCATGTATGTAAGTAAGTATTTGAGAGGCAATAGAAGCTAAAAGATAAGTTTATCTGAGATGAACATTTCAAAATATTTATATAAACCATTAGCATGAAATACAAATGCAAAGAACATCATACTTTTGTATGATGAGTAGTGTTCAATAAAACTTTTTGAAAATATGTTAGGTTAAATACTGTTTCAAAATAGTCTTTCTCATTCAATACACGCAGAAGTAAGGTGGTGATTGGTAGAATTATTCTCTTGGACCTGGTGATCTCATATTGTTATTTCTGCTGGAATGGACAAGAGAGAAAGAGTGAGACTCTGAGACTGCTTTACAGTTCATAAAATTGAGGTCTGTAGCTAAAGTGAAGATTTCTGAACTTCATAATTTTCTTCCACTTTCTTCTAAGAGAATCATAACAAATAAGAAGTTGCTAAGAAAAGTAAGAGTTTTTAAATTAGCTGCACATTGGAAGTGAACATATGGAATAGTTTAATACAGAATTCATGGTGTGCTTTGAGAGACTTCTCTGAAAAATACCACAGCTAGTGTGAGATATTTGTGCTGTTTAAAAAGACTTGTTCAGATAAGTGCTCCTTTCGTAGCTTGGAGAACATACTGTAGGTGCACTCAAAAAAATCTTCCATCCATAAAATTGTTTGTGCACAAAGACTGTATTACAGGAGATGGCATTGACCTTTTTTATTACTTATGGCCTACAGACCATCATCATTTAAATTGTGTGTAAAAAGTGGTGTTCCACTCATATATGACTAGTTTTTAAGAGTTGTGTCTCTGATGTCACTGCTTAGCTCCACTGACAGCTCTTTAATTTTGAGTCCATGTTAATAGAGATCTGAGTTTGAAACATTTCATATGATCTGTAGATGTCAATGGTATACGAGAAGATGCGGCGAGAGATAATCTGTGAGGAATCTTTAGCTGTGCTGTTTGTTTTGAGTGCCTTCATAGCCACTGACCACCGGTCATAAGGTGAGTTTCTTTGATTCCTCCAATGTTTTTTTTTCCAGAAGAGGTGGAAATGAAAGCTTTTTGGCAGTAGGTGGTGGCTATCTGCCACTCTTTTGCTAAAGAGCATTCCACTAACATTTTTTTTCTGTGCTCTGTTTTTTAAAATTATTCAATATTTTGTTTTTTTCACAGTATCATTTCAGATGAAACATCTGTGATAGCCTAGGCTTGGGGGGACATTTTTAAATAATGATTTTAAATAAATATATAATGCTTTGTTTTATATAGCTGTGTAGTCTCATCATTACATCAAGATTGCGGACAAAATGCTGGACTGAAATGAGCTGCCTATTTATGTATTTGAGTGTATCAGAAATCTCACTGGAAAAAAAATCCTTGAATTTCTTACCTACCAGTTGTTGTAGTAGCTACTCACAGCTCACTACTCAACTGAAGCTATGTTGAATTATCTCATCCGTTAGGTAAGAACCTGATCCTAAAATATCTCTTTTGTAGGTATTTCAGAATAATTAAATTGGAGGATGTCACATTTAGCACTGTATAAAAAGTAATAGGTGACAATCAGACTATCATAAAGGAAGTTACAAGGTTCTTTAGTATATTGTCTGTGTGTGTATATTCTAATGGTTGATTTACCCTTACCTCTCCCCTCTTGTTGAGTAATAGTAAGGAATTACTGAGATATATTTTCTGTTTTTTTTTATTATATTACAGTAACTGAAGATTTGTTGGAGTAAACTGTTGTGAATCAAAATATTTTCAGAGCATTTCTCAGATCCAGGATGAATTTGTCTGGAGGTTGATGCATTACTCTTACATCTCTCAAGCCCTCATGGTGTTGTTTTGAGACATATTTGGTTATTTCTATGTCCGAACTGTCCTAATTTGTTGGGGAGGGATTTCATAACAATATATCCAGCAATTGAGACTGTTTATCAAAGTAGTGGAAGAGCCACATTTTCAGTGGCTGTTGTGATTCAGACCAGAGACTTCAGCTTGAGTAATCCATGAAATTCTCAAACCTTTGGGGTTAATAGTAACTTTTGGTTTGGTTAATGCTCTTCTGCTAAAAAAAAAAAAAAAAACCTTGAAAGATCTCTAATTTTTACCTGGTTCTTATAATAATTTCAACTTCTTACTTCCAACAGGTAATCATTAAATTTATCTTTAGATAATTCCAAAGTAATTGACATTTTGGAGTAAGGAGAGACTATGTAACTTTTTAAGATAAGAATTTCTTACAGAGAATAGTTACAGTATATATTAGAATCACAGAATCACAGAAACACTAGGTTGGAAAAGGACCTATAAGGTCATCTAGTCCAACCGTCCTCCTATCACCATCCCTACCCGCTAAGCTACTAAATCATATCCCTTAGCACCTCATCCAGACGCTTCTTGAACAGCACCAGGGACAGTGACTCCACCACCTCCCTAGGCAGGCCATTCCAGTGCCTGACCACACTTTGAGAGAAAAAGTTTTTCCTCATATCCAATCTAAACCTTCCCTGGTGCAACTTGTGGCCATTCCCTCTCGTCCTGTCATTATATTGTTTTGTTTTCTGCTTTTTTGTTTGCTTGTTTTTGTATTAGAATGCTCGAAACTTTACTTGTGCATGAAAAACACTTCCAGGTCTAGGGGTGTTTCTTTGTTTGCTTGTTTATTCGTTCTTTTAAGGCTTTTTCAACTTAAAGAAATCAAACTAGTTTCAGATTTCATGTTTTTATTGAAAACATACCATAGTCTTTTGCCTCTGTGGTTCCTGTTTTTGCCTGAAATTTACTAGTAGTGGCATGATAAATTCTGGATTCTGATGTACATCTTAATTGCTGCCCTTCTCTTTCTCTCTGCGGCATAACTGGTGATAATACCCTTGTCTTGTTCTCATCAATAATCCTTACAAGGTTTATTTGGAATCCATGCTTGCAGTTTGTTATTATCCAGAATATATTAACCAGGTGTTCCTAGCTGAGCAGGCTTAAGTCTCTTTGTGAGGAGTGTAACTGACACCCCAAGCCTTTGGGATAAAGTACCTCTGGAAACACTGGTAACTCAACTGTATATAATGAGAAACATGTGAGGCTGAGGACTTGGGAATAACTTTGAAATATGTTTTTGATCTCAATTAGTAGTTAATCTAAATAGACTCTCAATTGTTAAGCCATAAGGTATTTCTAACATACTAAGTAGAGCAGGAAGTTAATATGTGCTGTCTCATAGATTATTTCAGAAATTAGAACTTCATTATTAGTTACTTTTTAAAGAGTATTTAATATTTTTTTCATTTATTTTTATCATAACATTACTGAGTTGCAACATCTTTTTTTTTT
>WBMW01004575.1:192452-206122 GCA_013396635.1 Penelope pileata | reverse complement strand
CCCTTCCCAAACCTTCCCTTTCCAAACCTTCCCAAACCTTCCCTTCCCAAACTTTCCCAAACCTTCCCCTCCCAAACCTTCCCAAACCTTCCCTCTTTCCTTTTCTTTGTCAGATGCACTCATAATTTTTTGATGATTGTTGAAATAAATCATGAGTGCATCTGTTTCTGTTAGTTGAATACAACTGAAGACATTTTTCTTAGATATTCTTTAAGAATCCCAGCTTCAGAAACTGGAAGCAGGAAGACCTCATTTTCTGTGAGATTATCATCGACCTGTGTCTTCCTTGTTCATCTAGCAACAATGATATTGATATGAAAATCTCAAATTTTTGAAGTCTTCTGTTTTTTTACAGCTGCTTTTTTTTTTCAGCTTCTTTTTTTTTTTTTTTTTTTTTGTGAAAAAGACACGACATAAATCTAACTTCTCAAATGAGATTAGATATTGAAAGAGTTTTACTTCTGTTGGTAGTGGTGGTTTGGCTGTGTTTTTTTAATCTAAGAGCAACTGCATTGATAGAAGTGTTACAGCCTAACACGTGAGTATAGCTCCCTTTACTCAAAATTGCTTCATCTTTGGATAAATTATAGATGCTATGTACTCTCTAATTTGTGAGAGCTGTTTGTTCTTCGTGTGTGGCTAATTGTGGGCTTGCCAAACGTTTTCCATAATCTCTCTTTTGCTAGGGTGGCAGACTGACTAACTTTGCAGCTGACTGACAGCTCTGACAAAAGTTTTTCTCTCTTATAGCAGCTGTGAATGTAATCTGTCATCTTCTAGGATGTTGTCACTGCTGGTACTTAATATTTAGGTGGAATATTGGTCTCTGCCTATGAAGACTGTGCTTAAACACACTATACATGTTATGCATATTATATCTGCATATAATTATATTATATATAAATATGTTTGCATATACTATGTTATATATATGCACATATATATGGAGAGAGTTTGCTTCTTTGTACTTGGGTTGACTTATTTTATTTGCTAGTCCACAAGGAAGTAAATCAATAGTGTATGGCACACAGAGAAAAACAACAGCAGTTTATCTTCTCTCTTGCTTCCTCTTTCTTTATATTGTATAATATTTGGAGAGAAGCTGATCTCAGATCGCTCAAGTAATCCTAATTCATACCTACATTGATTTCCAAAAGTCCAAGGTAGAACAGTACTATTGCAAAATTGTATATTGTGTTTTTTCTTTAATTATAATCACAAATTAATAGTTCACAGGCTTTTACTACTTTTAAAAATTTGAATGAGTTATTGAAAGATAAAGTAAGGAAATTTTTCCACCCTTATAAACTTTTTTGGATTTTTATTTGCTTTAGTAAGAGCTCATAATGATATTTTCCTATGTGAAAGATTAATGTATTGTTTGGTAATACAAATGGAATCATGGTATTCTCACTGTGCAACATATTCTCATTAAAAAGTCTGAAAAGACATTTCAAAAAGATAAGACAAGCCATAAATTTTCTATTTAAGGATAAAATCTATACTCCTGTTGTGGTTTGACCCAGCAGATAGCTAAGTACCACACAGTCATTCGCTTACTCCCCTACCCCCAGTGGGATGGGGGAGAGAATAAGGAGAAAATACAGTAGGACTTGTGGATTGAGATAAAAACTATTTACAAAGACAGAAAGGAAGTAAATAGAAATAGCAGTAATTATACACAAAGCGATACCCAAAGCAATTGCTCACCACCCACCGATGCCCAGCCTGTCCCTAAGCAGTGGCCCCTCCCCAGCTGACTCCCCTCCTTTCTGTTTACATGATGTCATGCGGTATGGAATATCCCTTTGGTCAGTTTGAGTCAGCTGTCCTGGTCCTGTCCCCTCCCAGCTCTCTATGGCCCCCAACCCCTTTGCTGGCAGAGTGATACAAGAAGCTGAGAGACTGAAACTTACTTGGCTCTGTTCAATGCTGACCAGCAACAAGTATAAACAATCAGTATGTTATCAGTTTTGTTTTTTCTTCTTGAGCCAAAACATAGCCTCATACCAGACACTATGAGAAAGACAACTTCTGTCCCAGCTAGAAACTAAGACAGCTCTCCAGGTATAACAATGTTGACATGTAGAATATGTCACTACAGGGACTAGAAATTGTTTTCTTGATTTTTCCTAGTGGCCTTTCTAAGCTTTCTAAGCGATAGGTGGCCTAACAAACAAGTGGTTTTTCTGTAATGAAGAAGCACAGTAAATTTGTCATTAAATAATCTAATCTGCAATAAGCAATGAGCCAAACAGTGTCTTCATTCTCTCTATACAATCTTGCAGTTTATATATTTTCTATCATAGATTTTGTGTAAATTTGGAGAAGGTGTGCAATGCTTAGCCCACAGATTGAGTAAGCGATGGCAAAGCCTGTTCTTTGTGTCCTCTGGAAAGTTACATATACTTATTATGCATCATAGACATTAAGCAGAGATACTGAGCTCAGTTTGGATCATGTTGCATCATGCCTGTGTGTAGCTCATTTGTTAGGCCTGCATACTTTTTTGTGGTACATATGACTAGAAATGCTTGTGATAAGTGATCTGTGAGAAGATGTCTTAGAATGTGTTAAAAAAACTGTGTGGTGAAAACTTCCTTCTCTCGCTGGTCTTTGGGACAACTCTTCCTGTAAGTCACATATATATTTTCCTAGGAGCCAAAAATCAATAAGACACCCAGATGTGTAATGTTCTCTATAGCAGGAAATGTTTACTTCTTACTGTATTTCCAGCCTTCTAAGATGCTTTCCAAAGATGCCTTGTTCTTACATTCTGCAACAGACTTGTAGATGCTGTTCTGTTGAATTTTATTGCCAATCTACTAACATGGGGAGGATCCGTTCCTGAATAAACAGTATAGTAGTAATTTTTCAGGAAAACACCTCAATTTCAGCACTGGAAATGTATTCTTAAAATGAATCCTAAGTTCATGTGGATTATTTTCAGTCTGTAGCAGAAGATCCATTCTTCTGAAAATAATATATTTACAATATATTTAAATCCATGGGCTAAATGCCACTCCAACACCTTTCTTTTAATCTATCACAGCAGCCCATTCCTGCTCCCTGCAGCACCCCACAGTGTGGCACCTGCTATTCTGACTGCTGTTTCTACCTTTCTCAGTAATTACTTGTGAGTATAACAGTTGCATAAGCATCTTGACGTCCTATGTCACCACCGTGCCTTGCTGATGTGTTTTGTTCCTCTCTTTAAACTCTCAGCCAGATGAACCTGTTTTGGTGAAGGAAAAAGAATGAAATGCAGTCACTTAATGCTTTTCCCAGAAGATCTTTACTTCCTATAGCTTTCTGATTTCTTTTGGAGAGTGATGACCAGGTTTACCTTTAAAATAGAACCGTAAAACATTGGTTTAGCACTCAAAAATTTAAATGGAGTATTATTATTCTTCACTTATTTTAGAGCTGTTAGTGGTGCAAATATTCATGGTCCCACTGATGGTGAGGGTGCTGTAAGGATTTACTCTGAGGATTAGCCTCACATGTTTTTTGTATGTGCAAAAGAGTAGCTTGCAGTCACCATAATGGCAAATATAAGCTAAAATTGGACAAGTAAATACTGTTGTTTTATGTGTCTAGATTACTGCATAAACCAATGTGCAGAATTTTGTTAACTAATATGCGGATTATTAATTTTGTTAATACTATCATGGGATTATTTTATTTTATTATTTATCTTTTACTTCTAATGAGAAGTTTCTAAAATTTACTATCCAAAGAAATCTTACAAAAAGAATATATTTTTCCTTGGCATTTTATTTTCAGCGTTTTAAACTGAGTACTATTGGGCAATATTAACAGAAAATGGAATTTTGAATTTGAGGGCATGATTCAGAGTTCATCAAAATCAGCAGATAACTTGCCAAGTTTTTTGTTTATAGGGAAAAACATTAAAAGTTCCTTTGGTTTAGATACATATTTTAAAGGTTTTCCTGAGTGGGTGTTGATCTGAGTGTTTGGACTTCAGTCTGCTATAAAGAGTAAATAATTGTGTCCATATATGCTGAAGAATAAAATAGATATTTTGTTAGGTTACTGATTTAAGTGGTTAGTATCTCAGGTAAAGACATTTAAAAAGTGATTTATTTTAATAGCATCACTTAACTTGATTTGATCTCTGTAGGAGGAAGGCAGTTCATTACTAAGCCCTCTATCTCTCTGTTGGTTTCACCACATTACAGCACAGTACTGTTTAGTTTTTTACTAGGTCATTGGTTTCCACAGTAAGTCATGCTTTTTGCTAAACAGCTTGGCCTCCTATGGAGAGAGAATCTGTGACCTTCTGAGGCTTCCTATCTTGGGAGATGTCAGGTCTGCATTAAAGAATAACTATTTAATCAGAAGAAAATTTTCACTGATGAAGAGCTGGGACATACAGGCTATTTCAAGGAAATTTCTAACCTCAGCACTTTATGGGAAAGTACTTAGAAAAAATATTGTGAGGAAAAAAAATATATAGAAAACTGACAAATAGAAAATGTCCTTTCTTTAATTCCAATGTTGTTTGTAAGTACCTAAGGTTAATTGTGTTTTTGCATTTGTTTGGAGTTACATTGTGTGGAGCTGAAAGTGTGCAAATGATATTTCCTTTTCTTTCTTTTTGCAAGCATCATCAGGATGTTTAGGAATTATTTTCCATATGAGTTTTCAAATTTCATTCCTCTTTTTTTTTCCTTTATGATTCCATGTATGGGCAGATGTTCAAAAACATTTTTCCTCCTTATCTCCACAGTGGTGGTGGTTTGTTTGTTTGTTTATTTTAAATAGAAAATATATTTTAATTCAGCAAATCAATAGGAAAAGGAAGTAAAATGGGACCCCAGTTTTGGTTCCTAAATTTTGACTATAGTTGTATTTACCTTTCCTTTCCTACTTTACTCTGACCATTTCTCTCTCTCAGATACTAAGTGATTTTGCAGTTAAGTGCTTGTAGAAGTAAGTGCTTACAAACCTTTTTAGAGTACCTTCTGTCTCTAAACTCAGGAGCTGACCAAGAAAAAAAATCCCACCGCTGACAAATGCATTTCTTATCTTTGAATTTTTGAAGTGTGATACAGCATTTGTTTAAGTTAATTGAAGAAATGTAAAAGTAGTAAATACAGATCCCTTATTCTTCAGTGCTCCTCAATATGGAATAAGATTTTTACGCATTTACAGTGGCGTTTTCTCTTCAAAGAGTGAAGAGTGTCTCAGTAGGGTTCTGAAACGATTTACTTTAGTACTTATTACTACTGTTTTTTCCTAGAAATATTTCAGAAAGTAGTGAGAAAAAATTATAATTGCAGAGTCTAAGAGCACAGCACCACTTTCATTGCTAGACCCAGTTATGTCCTTAGAGCGTGTGTTCAACTACTTCACAGAATTTCATCTGGCAGCAATATTCAGAATAAGCTGACCATGCAACTGCCAGACTGAGATTTTAAATTAAGCAGTAAGGTACACCACATGACTCTACGCTTTTATATGTCAATCTTCATAATTGAGACTAGTCAAAGACTCAGCTCAGGTTGGATTCCCATCTTTCTTTTAGAGAGTTCAGACCCACCTTGTCCTTCTCCAAAATGTTAGGGAAATGAAGAGTGAAATGAATTTCCAGAGTCACAAAATTGTTCAGATTGGAAGGGAACTCTGGAGGCCATCTGGTCCAACACACTGGTTCAAGCAAGGCCACCTAGAACTGCTTGCCCAGGCCCATGTACAGGTGGCTTTTGAATATCTCCAAGGAAGTAAATTCCACAGCCTCTCTGGATAACCAATGCCAGTGCTCAGTCACTTGCAGAGGAAAATACATGTTTTCTGATGTCCAGATGGCACTTCCTGCATTTCAGTCTGTGCCCATTGTCTCTTGGCCTATCACTAAACTTCCCCTTGTTGAACTTCCTAAAGTTCTTGTCAGCCCAATTCTTCAGCCTGTATTTCCCAGAACAGGTTTGTAGATTTCACTCGCCATCTGATTTTCCTTTCCTCTCCCACTTAATCTAAACAAGGTTGTCTAATTATATATAATCTCAATGTTATTCGGGGAAAATTTTGCAGAAAATTATTCTAGAAATCTTGATCAGAAGTCAAGGGAAAGGATGTTACTGACTCAGGGTGTTACTCTGAGTCACCTGCTCCAAAAATAATTCAGTGGAGCACAGGGTTTTCCAGCAGCAACTGCTTTCCTTGTGGTTTTTGTGGACCCTCCTTCTGACACCTGTTGGGTGTCAGAACAGGATCCTCTCCAGAATTCAGACACCAAAAATTAGACATTGCAATTCTGTGTGTTACAATACTTCATTTACAGATCTAACCCTAAACTTGACAATCTATGGAAACTAGGGACTGATAATTTTTAAAAAAGCAAGCCTGAGAATAAAAAACAGGGAACTCTATCCAAAACAGCATTATATAATCCTCTTTCTTTTCTCAATGCAGAAATTTTCTAATGGTAATGTGTCTTCTTTTATCCTTTGGTCCCAGATGGAGGGTGTACTATGTGGATTGTCTTTCAGCCATATCAGTTCTATAATTAAATTATATTCCGTAAGGCATTTGGAAATGACTATGTGTTTTGATTCCTTTTGTGCATTCTCTCTTCCATTTGCTCCTAAGAAGAAATGTGATGCTATTGTTTGGCAGCCAATAAGTGCAATACTAAATAGGTCTGTTGCAATGCCATATTGAAATTTTTGCATTTATCTTTTGAAAGTCCAAATGTAGATTTTCTGAGAGACATAAAAAAGAAGTTTTCTTCCAAAGTTTTACACTAGATGTTACTATATTCTGCAACAACAACGTATGCCAAGATAATTCAAACAATATAGTGGAAAACTGAAAATATAATAATAAGCTTAATAAAGATATGAAAAAATATTTCAAAGGTATTTGTATATAATTGACTTTACGAAATTAGGTAGAAAAAATGAGTCATTTAATATATAAAAGGTGTTCGAAGAAACAATAAATGTAGAACAATTATAAACAAATGTGATGTAATATTTGGAAATCACTGCTCAACCACTTAAAGAAAACAACGAATGTGCTGCTAGACTGCCTGTTTAACAAGTGCAGTATCTTCAGTAGCTATTTAAGTTATTTGTGTATAGTGTACTGTACTGTAGGGTAATCTAGCACTATACATAGACACACACTTTTATGGAAGTGATATCCATGTGATAAGCACTACTATCATTTACAACTGTAAGTAGTTATTAGGTGTACCATATGCTTGGGTTTCCCCACACATGTTTTTCTTTCTTCTCCTCAGAAAGGTTTCCTCTAAACAGAAAAAAGACTACCTTGGTCACCTGCTGTGACTCTCAGCTTTTCAGTCTGGTTGGAAAAGTGGCTCTTATCGAGTTGCTGGGCATCTCGTGATCAGGAACAAAACCAGTCAGTCTGAAACTGGGATTAACATGTATCTGCACCCACAAATGGCCTGCATAGTGTGCAGTATTTCTGGCATGTCCTAGATGCATCTTGCTTGCTGTGCATGCCCAAGGACTTGCTCTGCTCATACATAGTCATAGTGGATGATTTTGCTTTATTATCCAGAAAGTACTTGGTAGAAATATAAGCATCATACTGTGTTAGTGTCTGCTTCAGTCATTACATAGAAAACATAAATTCATTGCTTAGAAAAGTTATTTGGTAGTCCATGTCTCAGAGCATGTATCTTTAAATAAATGAAATGTCTTTACCTTGTTCAAGTAATCTGTTTAAAGAATCAGTTCATGCTTTATGTCCCAAAGTGATGTCTTCTCCTAAAATTCTATCAGGAAAATTTCCCATGTCTGACTAGTAACAATTTTTATTTTTTTTTTGTTTTACATAGAAAGACTGTGGATAAAGTTCCATCTGTTTCTGTTGTATTGAAAACAATACTGTTTATGGAAAACAGTCCACAGATAGTGCAGCCTAGGAAAAATCCGTTCACTTCAGCTTCCAGCTTGCCCAAATGCAGAATCTTGTAACATAGTATATTATGATACAGAAAAGTTACACGGGGAATTTTCTATTTTAGTAGGTTTTTATGTTGGTTTTTTTTTAATGTCTTTAGGGAATATAAGGCAATCACAGTTGTGTCAGTGAGTGTTTGATAAGACACTCTTTATTCACAAAGGCTTGAGACTGTCTTACATTACTTTCTGTATTAGAGGTTTGACAGGTTGAGACAGGAACAATAAATTCTGCCCTGTCATCACTATTTCAAGACTTAGAAGACTATCCTGTGAAGTTAACTCATATTTCTGATTTTACTACAATAGTCATTGATCTATATGATATTTTCAGATATTTCAGGATGCTCAAAAATCAAACGGCTTTTAAAAAAACAAAGTCATATGGATGAATTCTTCAGGCTAGTCTAATATAAAGTGTCGGATCTCTTTCTCAAGTTATATTTTCTTAACTGGACAAAGATTGTGTGTGTCATAGATAAGTGACATTTAGTTGCTAAAATAAATTACTTTGAAAATATACATTTTTTTTGAATGTTTTAAATGAACAATTTTTTCAATGATTTAGTCCATGGAATGTCCATTTATGAAAATGGAGGGCAACGAATACTCACACTTGGAATCACAGCTGACATATTATGAACAAAAACATACATACTTAGTTTCATGAGCTGGTTTTGCATATATTTTTAAATTTCTCCTGTATGCCTTTGCTTTTATCATTTAAAACAGGTGTCTAATTTTATTCAAAATCTTTTTTTTTTTTTTTTGGTCTCAAAATCTTTTTTCCTACAAAGAAGGAGCGGACAGGAAATACATACTTTGTAAAGTGTTCCATCTCTGTATCAGTAGGAAAAATCATAGAAAAAATACCTCTTTGTTATTTTTTTGTATATATATTGTGTTAATAGTTGACACAAACTAACTGACAAAATCTAGTTGGAGCACAAAAGAGAGCTGCTGTTTACTGAATTTTAACCCTGCTTTACCCAGTCCTAGCGGCAAATCCTTGGGCAAGGCACTTCTTATCGCAGTTTTACAGAACAGAAAAGTTTTGCCTATCTACCCAACAGGGATGCTAAGAGGATTAATTTGTTAAATGCATGAAGATTTAAGTGAAAGCAAAGCATTGCTGTTAATGTATTTGAAACCAATTGAACTGCAGGACATTAAGCAGAACAAAATTTGTCAACTTCAAGATATTTGCAGTGTAGCATTGCAGACGTAATCACAAAAAAATCTTGTGGTCTCATGTTTGAGAGGTTTAAGACATTACTGCTGCTTAGACTTGGTTTCCACTTTTGGATAATGTTGCTTTAACTGTTGATGCCTGATCCACTTCAGTGAAAGAGAAAACTGGTCATCTTAAGCTTCTCTGGAAAGTGGTTTTATTTTATTGTATCCCCCACACCAAATGATGCCTGTTTACATATTCACTCAATCTTTTCTTCCTTCATTCATTCAGCCAGGAAGCTGGCACCCCAGAGGAGTTGGTAGTTTCTTTGAGTATTTGAATTACAAGTCTATTTTCTGTACTTTTTAGCTTGTTCTGTTTAAAGGATACCGCTTGTCCAGTGTTTGACAAGAAGTGGTTGATGTATCACTGCACAACACAGTAAACTGTGGTGCTCAGTCTTGGTGCAGCTATTTGAGATTATATGGCTACAGTCTTCTAACAGGGATTACTCCTCTCTCAAAGTGTGGCTTTTTCTTTCTTCTTCCACTTTATTGTGGGTGACTAATGTTAAGAAGTTTCAGTTAAAAGATTTCTTATTTCGTTTAGTGGCAAGCCTGAATCCTTTTGTTTGTATGAATTGTGATCTGTGGTTCCAGTTTTTCTTTACCACACTTCCTGAATGTGCCCTATTAACAATTTTCTCTGTTTTTTTGGTCTGCCCTGGAAATCTGTAAGCCTACATTGCTCTCCATGAGTGCTGGTTCCCTTTCCAGCACCAGCTCACCAGGCTCTTGAAGACAGTGTCAGAATGGGCTGGCACAGCTCTGTCTGTTAGGGATGTTGAGTGAAGCGACCCACGATAACCCACAGGAACTCTGAAGAGATGTGGCACAATCACAGAAGCTAGATCGCTTCAGATAGATTTCTAGTGACCCCAGGTAGAGTATTAAATGTTTAATGGTTGTAAACAAAAGATTTCAACTTACATAATAGTGATCTCCCACCCAGATAACGAACAGCCAAATCCCACAGGAGAAATCCTTCCCCTCCGCCTTGGCTGGCTCTTAAATAAGCCCACGGTAGTCCCACCCTGGGTCCACCTGTTCTGGTCACATGATGGGGGGGGGGTCACAGGTGTTCCTTAGGCCAGCCACTGCCCTTCACCAGGTGCCAAATCACTAATTCAGGCTGTGACCTTGCGTTTCCCTTACAAGGGGCAAGACCAAGAAGAACAGCGGCATAAATAATATAAACAAAGGATACTGAGTGTGAAATCTTAATCTGTGCAAAGATGTTGTTTGCTATGGTGATACTGATGGAAGCTGAAGACAAATTTATGCATGTTAGTAAAAAGCAAAGAAACAAGAGGGTGGGTTTTCTTGCATTAGGAGTAGTAATAGTATCAATAGACTTTAAAAACATATCATGCTGCTTGATGAGCTTTTAACAAGGAAAAACAAAAGGCTTCAAGGACTTCACAATAATAAATATTTCATTTTTGGTTATTGTTGTCCCTAACATAACTGTGAAATAAGTTGGTTGCTCTGAAACTAATGCCTCTTCTTTATTTCCATGGAAACTAAAATAGATACAAAGAGCACAATAACACTGTTTAATAGAGAAAATTCTCAGCCACAAAACACTATTTTTTAACAGAATCACCACCATTAGCTGTGCATTTTCTCCAATGATGAACAAGAAGGTGCATGCTGCACTTATAGATATCTTCATGGCCATCCAGAACATGATTTGATGCTGCTGAAACACACCACCCACCCCCCCAGTGTGCTGACATCCACTGTTTGGTTCCCATAAATGTTCAGCAAGTGTCCATTAATGTCAGTGGGTGCCATTTTTTCTGCATGGAGGAATTCAATTCCACATCTTTGCTTCATATGCGATCCCATGTCAGACACCATTTTGTGAGACTGTCCCTCTGCTGCCATATGTCACATGGCAACAAAATGGAATGGAATATTGGTGGGAAGGTTCATCCTCTACTGCCATACCACCAACA
Source organism: Penelope pileata (assembly GCA_013396635.1). Classification (NCBI taxonomy): domain Eukaryota; kingdom Metazoa; phylum Chordata; class Aves; order Galliformes; family Cracidae; genus Penelope; species Penelope pileata. The sequence continues at coordinate 194,967 of WBMW01004575.1, read as the reverse complement.
TCTGCCTCTGATGTCATAAGCCACCACAACGAAATAGGAGGCATTACTTTAACCACAAGATTTGTAGTTACATGCTTGAGTTACAGTAATTAATTAGCTGTGACCTATCAAGACCAAAACAGAACAAACTGTCATTGTTGGTTAGCATTGATTAGACTCAGTGACCTTGCATTGAGCTGTGATTTTGTTGCTACAAGAAATTCAGGGTTTAAAACTGGATATTGATGAACTTGGTATTCTTCTGGGAGAATGAAAGATGAGAGAAAGAATTTTAATATGTTTATTAGCACAAATGCTGCTCATGAACAGAATAAGATCTCTATGTCATATATAAAATCACAAAAAAATTTCAGTGGTTAAAATTATATGGCTTTAAAGGTGCAAGATAAGAAAGATGGCCTTGCTGTATGACTTGAAGGTTACTCCATCTTTTAAGATCATGGATGCAAAAATTGTGGTGCAGAGACGATTACTTTTTCACTGATGTATACGCAAGCCACTGTGTCTGCTGATTTCCAGGCTTAAAAGTAAATGTCTGGGTGGCCTATGTTCACTTTTCAGGCAACTGATTTCAAGGTGCAGAATGTCTTGAAGATTATGTGAAAATAAATGAGTATGAAGATGTTGGTGATGTGAGAAGCCAACTTTCTGTGGGAAGCGTGAATGTGGCAATGTTTTTGCAGCTCATTTCTTTAAAAAAAAAATAAAAATGTCAAGCACTAGGGAACCTGCTTTGGCAGGGGGGATGGACTCGATGATCTCTAGAGGTCCCTCCCAGCCCCTACAATTCTGTGATTCTGTGATATGCAGAGACAAGGACTTCTCATGCAGGAAGGGCAACTTCCCCAAAATATTAGCCTTTAAATAGCTTTTGAACAGGACTTGGTTAGTAAGCATTCCTGTACCACTGCCATCTCTTTCGGCAGGGACAAACATTTCTCTGTCTTTCTCAAGCTGTGTGTCTCACAGAAATGTGGAGTGATGAGAATGACTCTTCCTATCCTCCCACTGGTGATGAGGAACTAAAGCTGAAGTCTTGGCTTGAAAATAACTTGAAACTAGACTGGACTTTCTTGGGTCTGGGATATAGCTTTCAATCAAAAGTATTGCCTTTCAAATGCCTTATCTAAATTTTCTCAGCAACAGAAAGTTTTAATTCTGACGTGTATTCAAAATGAACTTAGCATCGATCGAGATGGTACCTGTTTGAGGAAGGAACTGTGTTGTCTGAAGTGCCTATTTTCATGTATCGTCTTTAAAAGTCCGGATTTGTGCATTGCACCTCAAGTCAAATCTTATTCATCTGATGCCTTTTTTTTTTGCCTGACTCTATTGTAATCAATATGTTTTTGATTAACTAGCCAAAATACTACTTTGTAAACATGTTAATCTCTTAGTATCATGATAGTTAATGTGAATCACAGTAAAATAAACAAGTCTAATTGTATCTTTTTATTTATTTACCTATTAACTGGTGGCTTTATTTTTAATAGGCTTGTTATTTATAAGTACTCTGAGAAGTGAATGTTGCTTAAAAGTGATCATCAGAATGTACTGAGCATATATTGTTGATTAAATGATTTTGACTACTAGAAGGAAGAAAACATGATATTTTATAACAAGCAACTATATCTTAAAATACTGTTTTCAAAACCTTTTCTTTAAACATTTAAATGCTTTAAACTATGTATTTAAATAGTATTATAACATTATTTGAAATATTTAAAATGCATTAATGCAATATATTTTTTTTTTTGTAGTATTGTTATAACGTTGCAATTCTGATGGCTACAGCATACAAAAATTTACTGCTGTCAGATTCTCTCAATATGTTTACATGTAAACTGCTTTAAGATTTTTATTTTTTAAATGAGAAAGTTTTGTAAAAGTGTAGCAGTACAAAGAAACACACTTGTAAAACACAAAATGTTCATGTAGGTTTTCTAGCATTATCTGTTTTCAAGTTACTAAGAATCTGCTAGACACTAAGTCGAAGTTTCTTTCTAACATTATTGCATGATAGTTCTTCGAGAGACTTATCACAGATGTTTCTGTGTATAAACACACACCTTTAATTGAGTATGCTAGTACAGTTTTTCTGTATAAAGAGCAGATTGCTTTCCTGATGCCTTTTTGCTCAAAAGATAGTGAACTGTAACAGAAAAAGTCCCAAACTCTCACAAGTACACCATTTGTTTCATCTGAAGCTACGGGCTCTGCTTCACATCATTTTCTGCTTCCTCAGCTCCTGATGTTTCACCTTTCTGATCTCCTTCCTTGTGCTGCTACTATTCCAACTGCTTTCTGATCTCTGGTTTACCTGGCTGGCTCTTATCTAAGCCTGGGGCAACCTTGCCCCAGATCCACTCCTTCCCATCACAGGTGCAAGTGATCTATCAGTATTCCTCCGGCCAGTCACACCCCTTCACCATGTGCTCAATCATCAGTTCATGCCATCATCAACTGTTTCCCTAAAACTTCTCAAAACAAACAAACAAACAAAAAAAAAAAAAAA
>WBMW01004575.1:145140-182896 GCA_013396635.1 Penelope pileata | reverse complement strand
TTCTAGCAATTAATTGCATAAATTAATATGTATCATATTATATGTAATTAATATGTATCCCTGAAGCAGAGAATGTTTGCAGCAACCAGCAATGGTTGGGGTTTGTAATTACTGTTTCAAGAAACAAATGAGCTGGTATTAAAGGTCTGATGACTGATTAATGGGGATTTCTCACATACTGGATAATCACCTGGCTACCAAGAAAGGGAGAAACATTTCTCTGTCACTCTGTATTTAAAAGCAGAAATTTGCCCCCAATTACATTTAAAAGTACATTCCAATATGAAATAAAAATAGATTTTAAAGCATTGGAAGACTTCTTGTTTTTTGATCAATTTTGATCAAAATGTTCAAAATATGTAACAAACATTTTCTTGGTCTCGAAGATGGCAGCCTCTCCCTCACTTCTTTTTCTCTTGCTGCTCTCTAGAGATAATGAATCAGCTGCTGAGGAAAGGTGGGACTTTCTCTGTTCTCCAAAATAAATATGGCATAACAGTGAAAAACCTTTTCCTGATATGTCTTTTATGTAGACTTGTTTTGCAGTTTCCTAGGCCAAAGGCTTTATGCTTAAATACATCAGCATATTTATATTTAGCATAGTTATATTTTGTTATTTCAGATAAGGAAGTTTTCTTCATTTTCTGTAGTGAGGTACTCAGTCTATTTTGCTTAAGAAGTCTCTCCACCTTCAGTCCCAAAGTAATATAAATTATACTTTAGTTTTCTTCAATTTCTGCCCACAGATTATATAGCTCTGTCTCCACGTATTTAATTTTAACAATACAAGAGCTCCTTGCAAACTACTGGGAAGGGTTGTTTCATTATTGTAGTTTCTTCAGTGTAAGGTAGAGCCTTTATATTTGATGAAGCAAAATAATTGTCCATCTGACTTAAAGAAAATTTCCCGTCTGTAAATAGGTCAGCAATTCATATTCTACTGAAGTCAAGGTGGAACCTATTAATGAGCACAATGTCACACAAGTGAGCATGCTTGATGATCTTCAGAGTCACCTCATGAAAAGAGAGATACTGTTCTTGTAGGGATCTGGTAAGCTTGCTGTGCCATTATTAAAAATACTCTATTTTTATGTGAGGGCAAGTTGAAACAGACCCAGCAGTAAGTTCTGGCAGTTATCTTACAATGAGCACAGTAGGACAGGAAATGTCTCCTTGACTTCAATCCCATTAGTCACCTTCCACATGAGGGAGGTCCACCAAGGGTCACCAATAGATTGCTTTCAGCATTGTTTTCTATTACACCTGTCATTAGCTTGTGACGCTTTTGATGTTAAAGTCTTTTTGACACATCTCAGATAGGTAACTGCCATGTCATTTTTTTCCCTTTGGTTCTTGTTTGTTCTTCTAATGGCTGAGACTTTAAAAACAAAACCATTTGTTCCTGCTCAAAATAAGTATTAGGCTGCATAACATACTTGGTTCAAGAGCTGTCATCTCTGATAGCTTTATGACTTTTTTTTGCATCAATTAATAAGGCTTTAAAGACATGTATTATTGCTGTTATATGTTCGTAACATTTAGCTCAATGGTTCAGCAAAAGTGCAAATGTGGAAGTCACAAGTTATTAATAATTAATGCATTTTAATTAAAAATGGTGTGAATTTATTAGAATCTACTTGTCTTTATAGCTGTCTTTTTGGCAACAATCTGATCCAATATGATCAAGAATACTGAGTGTCTTTAATAGACCTAGTTTTTTGATAAAAAAAAAAACTGTTAATATCAGTGTTCAGCCCTTTAATTGCTAAATAAGAAATACTGCTGGGATATTAACATTTTTTAAATTGCCTAATGTCACATGCTTTTAGGACTTTGATTATTGCAACTCATTCTCTTTTAACTTCTTCAATTAGATTCTGCTGTCTCAGGAGACTGTAAAATGTTGGTATTAAAATATTATTCCAAGAATTATCTCTGTCCATCACTCTTCCTTGGATGTTGCATTACATTGCCTTCAGTTAAGCATTGCACCTGTTACATAGTATTTACTGGCATTTGCATTTATTCTATCAATTTTTCCTATATCTTCTCTATTTCTGAAAAAATTATGTGCCTGTTTTTTAATTTCTCTAAGCACTCCAGTGTTTCTTTCAGCACAGCAGCCTGAAGTGTCTCAGCAAAAGATGAATCTAATTCTCCAACTCTCTCAGCTCTGAATCACCTTACATCTCAGTACCAACTCCTGGTACCTAACTGCCCTCAGTTCCTAATCTCCAACATAGTCCCTCCTCTCCCATCATAAAGATTGTCTTCTCTCAGAGACGACCACATTCTCATTCACTTCCTCTTCCAAGCGTCTTCACACCCCTCCCATCTGCTCCAGTTACCATCGTCTCATCAACTCAAATATTTTTACTCTACAGTCCCCACTTCCTTACAGGTCCTGTTTTCGCTTGTGGCGGTTTCTCTGTATTTTACCTCTGTTCTACACAGATTTTACTGGTGCTACATCTAGTTCAAAACTAATGGTTTGCTTTGTTTGCTGGCTATATCTGCTTCAACACCTACAATGCTTTTGTTCTAAAAAAGGGTTAAAAAGACTGCCCAAATTCTCCTACTCAAGTAGGATACATTTCCTAGGTAAATGACAGATCACCCATCCACATTTTTTTTGGCCCTCCTGTAGAGAAGGTAAAGAGGAAAGGAAAGAAATATTTCCTGCCATTATAATGGTTGCTTAAATGGCTTTACAATATTTTGTTAGTGTTAACACAGATATTGAGTTACTGCATCTTAAAGAAACAATACGCAGAGAAGAGGAGCAGGATGCAAAATGTATGGGAGTTCTGCTTTCTACAAAATTCATTATCTAATAAGCCTGGTAAGAATACTTAATGATTCCATTCAGACTTTCTGGCATAAATATCATTTTAGGAATTCAGAGAAAAAAGACTGTAATGACATTAGAGTACTAACTACCTGTGAAGGTTGTCCCATAGGGGAAACCTACTGCACAATGGTTCCTTCAACAGTACTGCCTCAATATCCTCTCCCAAATCTCAACTACAGCCTAGGAGTGTAAGCAGATTGCTGACTACTAGAGCTGCTACCAAGGAAAGCCGATAGATAGAAGAAAGACTTCTGAACATAAAGTTCTGTTTGTAGATATTGTGCAACTGATTCTTGATTACAAATCATTCATCCTTACATTTATCATGCCAGTAGTCTGTATCTTTTTCATACGCTTTCCCATTATGGGTGGAAAAGAAGCATCTTAGTTTTATATCATAATCAATGGAAAATTGGACTGAATGCAAGATTTTACAAGTTGAACTTTTAAAAATATTTCTTTTTCCCCAATACTCTTTTTCGTCTTATGTAAAGTGATGCTTCATTAAGTCATTTGTTTTTCAGCTGAATCCTATCATTTTGTGCATTTTTTTCTTTACTAGAACCTAGGGCAAGGTTTCTCTGCTGCTTGTTGTCATCTTTGATATGGATACATTTTCATCACTGTACCCATCCTCCATTCTCATCTCATCTGAAGTGTCAGTTTTTGTCACACCACTGCCAGGTTCACAAAATCCTAAATTGGCAAGTACATTGAAATTGGTGAATGTCACTAGCATGAAAAGGGGAGGGAAGAATGTTATCTTTCTTATTTGGCTTGTGCGATGAAACTCGAAATTTGGAATGACCTTTCTGCATAGGCTTTTGTAAGTTTTCTCTGAGAGGGACTATTGAAATGCATAAAAATGTCTAAAATGTCTAAAATGTCTAAACTGAATTGTGCCAATCCCAGAGCATTTTCTCCTGCTGGTTACGTTCTACGTTTCTGCTGGATTTTCTTCTCAATAAAAATATTTCTTGCTGAATCCATGCATGATTTGTTGCAAAGGAGTTCTTTCTTCCTATTCTCCCTCTCCTTGATAATAAATTGTTACTTTCTCCGTGCGGTAGATAGCTAGATAGCTAGACATCAAGCAAGCAAGAAGGTTTTGTGGCCCTGAAATTTGCTTCATATAAAGGAGTTTTAAAGTCAAGTATTTATATTTGAACAATGTCACCAGCTAACAGTTAGCTAGTTGGACATTAATCCGGAATCTGCATACTGATCTATTTATTTCTTGCTGATACTAGTTGATCTGACTGTTATTGATTAACAGTCTACTTTTCTTATACCAGAACAAAATAATCTTCTCTTCAAAGGAACAGACTGATAGTTTTTCTCTCACAGTTTTCTTGCCATGCCACTGTCTTTATAGGGGCTCATCAGACCCTATACTGAATGAACAATATAGATCATGCAGGAGCAGGCTATGAGGGACTAAAGAAGTAAAAACAAGAACTTATGTTTGCACAATAAAATGAAGGGGAACCAGCAGAGAGATGACAAATACAAGGCAAAAGGCTTACAGAAATGATCTCTTCACCAGTGTTTTCTAGAGGAATATTGATTGTGTGAGATTATATTTGTCAAGACCAAAAGGAAAGGGTTGCAGCTGTTGATATATGATGAGACATTAGACAAGCACTTTATCTGTGAAGGCAAGATGGGAAAGCTATGTCTTAGATACCCTGTAAAGAAATATCTGTAAATCTGCAGCAGAACATGAGAATCTAGAGAGTAAAAAACATCACCCACAGCTGCATGACAGACATAGTATTGCTCAAAGAAATAAGACACTGAAAGGGCTTTAAGGAAGAAGATCAGAAGATTTTCAAGTTACTAAGGTGTGGTGATCTGAAACTTGAAAGGGAGATCTGAAATGTAATGCAGACTAACAATGTGCTGCACCAAATGTTGGCATCGCTGGGTTCTAATTGTTCTGTTTCCAGCTCTCCTACATGCCTCCTCTGGGCTCTTCAGTAAGTCATTCAACCTTTCTATGTCTTTGTTTCCCCATCTGCCAATGAATGATAAAAAATCTAGTTCACAGGTGCATTGTGTGGCTCAGTTAATTAATATTTTGAGGGCTTTTTGCAGTCATCAGATGGCACAGCTATAGGAATGCTAAAACTATTAGTTAGTAGTCACCACTGAAAACAAGAAACATGGAAATGACCTTACTCTCAAAAGCTTTTTATGCTTAATGTAAATTACTTTGCAATGTATATCAAAGTATAGTTTCATAAAGTAATAACCTGGGACCAGAATAACAAAGTCATTAAACTGTCCAAAAAGGCAAAAAAACACATAGCAGGATTAAGCAAAACACACGGGCAGGCAAGACATTTAACTGATTTTTGAAGACAGTGGCAGTTAGCCAATGTCTGGTTAGGCAATTGTATAAATCCCATGGCATGCCTAGCTTCATATTCTGATGTCTCAGTACATTTACAAGACCTTGCACTTCGCTGTGTTGAAGCTCATTAGATTCATACGGGCCCATCTTTGGAGTTTATCAAGGTCCCCCTGCATGGCAGCCCTTCCTTCTAACATGTCAACTGCACCACTCAGCTTGGTGTCGTCAGCAAACTTGCTGAGGGTGCACTCAATCCCATCATCGATGTCATTGATGAAGATATTGAAGAGAACTGGTCCCAAGATAGACCCCTGGGGGACACCACTCTTTACCGGCCTCCACCTCGACATAGCGCCGTTCACCACAACCCTCTGACTATGACCTTCCAACCAATTTCTTATCCACCGAATAGTCCACCCCTCAAATCCTCATTTCTCCAATTTAGAGATAAGGATGTGGTGGGGGACCATGTTGAAGGCCTTGCACAAGTCCAGGTAGATGATGTCGGTCGCCTTCCCTTTGTCCACCGATGCCGTCACTCCATCATACGCCACCAGATTGGTCAGGCACGACCTTCCCTTGGTGAAGATGTGCTGGCTGTCGTGGATCAGCCGCTCATCCCTCATGTGCCTTAGCATGTCATCCAGGAGCAGCTGTTCCATGATCTTCCCAGGCACAGAGGTGAGACCCATCGGCCTGTAGTTCTCCGGGTCCTCCTTCCTCCCTTTCTTGTGAATGGGAGTGATGTTTCCCTTTTTCCCGTCACCAGGGACTTCGCCTGACAGCCACGACCTTTCATATATGATGGAGAGCGGCCCAGCAACCACATCAGCCAGCTCCTTCAGAACCCTGGGATGCATGTCATCCAGCCACATAGACTTGTACACATTCGGTCTCATGAGGCGGTCTCAGACTTCCTCTGCCCTTACCGCAGGGGGGGATTTACTCCCCCTTTTCCCACGTAGAGATTCAGGGATGTGAGCTTTAGGGGCATGAGAAATACGAGAATCCTGGCTGCCAGTGAAGACCGAGGCAAATAACTCATTTAGTACCTCGGCCTTCTCCATATCTGTCATAGCCAGTTCTCCTTTCTCATTTATCAAAGGAGGTATGCTCTCTTTAGCCTGCCTCTTCTGGCCAATGTACCTATAGAATCCTTTCTCGTTGTTTTTAACATCGCTTGCCAAGTTAAGTTCCATCTTCACCTTGGCTTTCCTAATCCCCTCTCTGCAAGTCCAGGCAACATCTAGACAGAAACTAATGCCATGTTTCCGCTGAGGGAGACTGCTGTCTGCAGCAACTGTTCGTCACAGCTTATAATATGGAATGTAAAATGAATGCTCATAGTATGCAAAAGTGCATAGTCTTTAAGGTAGATAAATTTCTACAGAAATGAAGGAGAGCAGGAAATAATAGATATCCAGATATCACACAAATCCTGTTCAAACTTCAGATTGATTAATTTACTATAAATTTGCAATATCTTTAGCGTTGATAGGATGTCCATCCCCATCAATCATTTTAAAACATTTACTAGGATATTCACAGATACATAAAAATATTCTTTAAACCTGAGTTGCTGTGGCTTTTTGGCATGCTTTTCTTGCCATATTTGATCTGATTTACTTCCTCTACCACCTTTTCTCCCAGTTCTAAATCCTTATTTCCAGAATTTATGGTGTAATATAATTTTAAAAAGAATTTTAACACAAGTCTCTAATGAGAAAGTTTTCTGCTTCTTTTTCACTTCTAGTAGCCTGTATTTCATGTATGCTATCATATTACTTAGTCTAATATCAAATGTTAAAAGCAAAAAATAGTAGAAATATTCCCTTTGTTAATTCAGTACCAAGGTAACAGATATTCTACTCCTTTGAGAACAAAAGATTTAAAGAAGGTGGGGCTGGAACAGGAGTAGAAGGCATTAGAACCAGATCAAGGACAAGGAACCCAGGGTGAAAGAGGGTGGAGAAGAATAATGTTGCAGGCAGGTCTGCACCTCCTAGTAAGGCCTTGCAAAGAAACCTGCTTCATATCTGCCAGCTTCATTTTGAAGTGATGTGAGCAGGAAGTTTCAGCACCTGGGTGAGTGGCTGGCAGGACAAAAGTACTGGCAGCTGCCACAGCAGTGATTAGCATCTGTGTAACTGGTTGCCTGCAATCTACAAGACTGGCATGGCACTCATTAATTAAGCACTTTCTTATGTGTAAGAACTTCTTCATGGTGAGGGTGACGGAGCACTGGAACAGGCTGCCCAAGGAGGTTGTGGAGTCTCCTTCTCTGGAGATATTCAAGACCAATTTGGATGCCTGCCTGTGCGACCTGCTGTAGGGAACCTGCTTTAGCAGGGGGGTTGGACTAGATGATCTCTAGAGGTCCCTTCCAACCCCTGTGATTCTGTGATTTCTTCAGATGGAAAGCAAATTTCCTTGTTTCTGTTGTACTCCCTACAATCTAATCCTACCCTGAATTCGTGTACAGTTGGTGTGAGTTGTTGTTTTTTTCCCCCCTCGCACACACCTTGTTTAATCTGTCTGACATTAAATGTTTTCTCTAACTTCATTTTGTAGAGCCTGTCAGTGTTCACAAAACTGGGAGTATTGTTCCTGAAAATGAATGTAAAATTAAAAAAGGCCTTCTCTTAAACAGATTTCCCGTATTTGCAAGCAAATTAAATATTTCTTTGTGGTGTGGGAGGCATGCTGGCCTATGCGGAATCAGCCTCTTACATTCAGAGGAGTCACTGGAAATAAAAGTGTGACTCTGCATCAGCATGCTGGCACCTTGTTTTAGCAGATGAAACAACAGTAAAGCTCACAGCTTCAAGGTAAACCATGTCTGTCAAAAATACCTAAAGTTCATAAGAGTAATTAAGATCGAAACCCAGAAGATTAATTAAAATATGCAAAACCTCTATTGATCTAGAGCATCCAGTGACTTTTCAGTAACCACAGACACGCAAAAACAGCCTGTACTAACATATTGTTAATTTATAGTCTTTGATTAGATGGATTTTTTTTTTGTATATGTCCATAATAACTGAAAGGATCAACCCTGCCATTCATCACATTCCTTTTAATAAATGACCTCTGTTTTATATCCCAGCAGAGAAGTTTGCAACAGTGAATGTTCCTGTCGATTGAAAATTGATCTTTTCCAAGGCATGTTCTAAAAGATTAAACAGATATCTTTAGGCATGAGTCTGAGGTCACCTCCATCTTTCAAATAGTACGTTTGATTTTATTTTTGGTTTTGTTTTTAGATCTGCATCTTCAGCCAAGAACAGTGTATCTGAGACCTCTGAGTTTTACCTATTCTAGTATGAAGATACATAGTAATAATATGTAACTCACAATCTATACAGATACACAAACAAATAGTCTCTGTGGAATGGATAATGACTATTCTCATATCAAATTGAAGATAAAAAAACCCTTTCCTTATAGAGATGTTTCATAGTTTATTGATCTTTGCAAGATTATTTTTTCTCAAAATCTGCTGTAAAACATCTGACCTTTTCTTTTTAAGTAACGTATATGATTTCTGTTTTGACGTACTAGAACAACAGTGCCAGGTCATGCCTTATTAAATTCTATTGATGGAAGCAGAGTACAACTTGAAGTAATGACGGCCAAAATCTCTTTCTGTAAAGTTACCATTTTCAAGTCTGAATAAACTATACAGTAAAGAAAGCACAAAATCAAATTCTATAAGGCATTCTGAAAACAAACAAGCAAACAAATAAAAAAAAAAAAATACCTATCAATCAACCAAATAAGAAAACCCTACAAAACCTATAGTGTAATAATCTGTAATTTGGCTTAGTTGAAGATTACATTACAATTTGAACATGGATAAATTCATTGAAAGATCGCTCAAGTTCACAACATCTCAGAAAAAAATGATCTGTTTAAAATGTTTTACTCATGAAACACTGCAGTACTTGATAATTCTGGCCTTAGTGAAACATCCAGAAGAGATCTCTCTTTGTAGCTGAATTACATTTTCATGCGGAGCACATTCATTGTGCAGAGGTTGAAATTGTGGGTCTTGAGAATGGTTACACTAAGCCTTGTGAAGTGAAACCTCTGAGTATTGTAATCTCAAAAGTCCAAGTGTCAAGCTCTGTGTCAGAAGGATCTTGAGTCTACCTCCTGTACAGGCGCAAGGAAGAGGCCCCATTAGACATCATTTTCTTGATTCTTTTTGCTAATGTCCATGCAAACCTGACTACTGCATCCCATTCTGTCTGTGTCATCTATTATTTAACCATTCAAATTCTGGCAATGATCATGTCATAGTACTGGTTTTGTCTCAAAGCCACATAGTTTGAAAAGTATCGTTTAGTCCTGAAGCTGCTGTAAGGCAAAAGTTAAACTAGTGATGAAGACACTGTTTCAGTATTCTCAGGATTTGTTTTTAATTTTATTAGTTTAATGCTGTTATGTATTAGATTAGTTACTTCTTAGATCAATCGAAATGCTACAATATCTTTACTCTTATGGAGTAAACTCTTCTTAAACTCTTCCGTTTCCAAATGGTATACTCCTTGCTCATTTTTAATTCAAAGCAGTTTTATTAATTCTTTCTATGGTAGTCCTCTGTGCTGCAATTACAGCATTAGCATTGAGCTTTTCAGACTTGATAACAGATTCTAATTTTATCCCATCTGGTTCATTGTAAGGATTTTTTTCATGCCTGGAGGTGGCTTTTCCTTAATCATTTCTTCTGTATGAGATTGCTAGTAGGAGCTTAAAAGGCTTTTCTTCCTGCAAAGATCAACTGCTGGTTTCTTCTCCATCAGGACAATATATCAGCAGTTCTCTGGATAAATTATCTAGAAGGCAATCATTTGGAAGCTCTTGCCAAGCTAGGGAGGTTGTTAGGTTTTGATGTCTTTTCTTAAATAATATCACTGCAAAGTTGCCTTAGCATACTGAAATTAAATCTCTAGCGAGCTGTCTTCTTGAGAGGAAAGATTGCTGAAAGCTTCTTTGTTCATTTACCAAAATGAAATAAACAGTTTTTCTAAGTCCTCAGATATTCATGTGAACATATCACTGCAGGCACTGTCATGTATGTGTACATGTGAAGCAACAAATGCGTCCAGCTGACAAGTGGGAATGAAGAGGAAATGAAGTGGGAGTGATTTCCAGCCATTTTGTCAATATTAACAAACCAGTAAATAACTTTATACCTAGACATTCAAAGGATACAGTCTTGATTTTGCCTTGCTCTGATCTTACATTTGATACAGAGATATTCTTTAGTTGTATGGACTTTTAGGCCATGATTACAACCTAAAAATATATATATCCTGGCTATAACAGGCCCTATAGGCTTTTGTATTTTTAAAACACAGGTATAGTACTTCTGTTGTGCCCTTGCCACATGGCTTTTTATAGTAGATATACATATACACTTGTATTTAACCAATTTGGACATCAGTTACGTTATGCCACTCTGCTAGTTAAATTGACCACTGTATCTTTAGTAATATATAGTTAAGGTTATGATTGCATTTTTTTATCTATACATATTTCAGATAATGCTTGCATCATGGAAAGACAGGCAGTAAAATTAAGAACATATCCAGAACCTATTTTCAAAATTTGAGGTGTTGATCACTGTTTGTCCCAGACTTTATAACTCATTCAAAGCAAATTTCTGCTCATCTAGATACTTGGATATTTTTGAAGAGTCTTCTCCATTTTGGATAGCTGGTATCATGAAAAATATTTTAGATTGTTATTCAGCTGTTATACGCTCTTTAGGAATTTGAAATAAAGTACAGGAGTTATTGCAATTTGTTCTTTATATTTTTTGTGGATTCTTAAACACTCTGAGTTTCTCTCTATTTCTCTCTAGTTGACCTGTAGGTCCAAAAACAATATTGTGATGCTTCTTATCAGTTGGATAGAGTTCCAGCCTAGCTATAGTAACTCCACTGGCTTCTGTAGTTTCATGATATGTCTGTTCACCCTGAATAGAAGTTATTAGTGAAAAGCTTTGATCACCATTTTTTTGACAAGTTACTACGTCTCTGCCTTTGCAAATTTCTGCCTTTTCATATATATTTCCCTTTCTATATTATTTAGAATAATTTAAACTAATCTTAATAATGAATTTCTATGAACTTCATTATGCCTAGGCTCCTGCAGATGGCTATCAATTTCTTTTTCTTTTTTTTTCTCCCTTCCTCTCTCTTTTTTTCTTTCCACATATTTTGGTTTTTGTACATTAAACCTCATACAGAAATTACTAGTTTTAAGCTGAGGAGAGTTCAAAAATACCAGCGGTAGAAATAACATGAACTTTTGAGCCACATCTCACTGCTGGTATACCAGGTATACCATACATTTCTACCAACTATAGGTTTATGCGAAATTGTGTTTTCTATGCTATCATATGAAAAATTACATTTAAGATTATTGTTCATTTAATACTCTCATGCATTTTTTGGAACCAAATTTTACATTTTTTTCAACCATGTGTTTAAACATGGCATGTCTTGTCTTGTTTCTCCACTAATATTGATGTTGCAGTGTAGTATCCTTCTGAACAGAAGATGAAATTAAGAAAATACCATAGTCTGCAGTACCAAGAAAATATCCGTCCTCCAGACTGATCATTGAAACTTATCATTAAACATTTTAGGACAATTTAGCCAGCTCTCTGTTCATGCGACAGTGCTCTTATCACAGCTGATTTTTTTTTCAAATAACTTCTTGTAAGGCACCATATCAACTGTTTAGTGAAGTCCAGATGTATTACATTTACTACCTTTGCTTTGTTTCTAATTATTTTACTGCTTCTCTTTACCCTCTCTTCAAAGTTTACATCTAGGATAGACTATCTTCTGCATGATACTTAATGAGCATGTTTCCTTATTGAAACATTTCAATTTTTTGGAACAGGTGGTCAAACATCTATTCCACTGACACAAGGAAAACTCTGTCTCGACTAGAAAATAAGTTTCTTCTATATAAAATAAAATGACTGCCATCACAAATTGAATGGAAAATGTTCTGAGTATGTCACTTCAACAGAGGCTCTACAGCCAAATCATATCATGTGCATAGCTGTTTTGTTTGGGGTTTTTCCTTTCTATTGGCAGCTGCTAAATAAAAGCCATTTCAATTTCCTTTCTTTGCTGATTGAGTGGTTAGCTGTAAGTCCAGTTTCTAAACAGCATCTGGCACTTTTTATGCGACAATAAAATATTTAAAAATAAGGTGAAACACTTTTGGCAAGCCTGTTACTTGAAACCCAAAGGGAATTTGAGGGTCTATAGCAAATTTTATTATCTCTTTGCCAATGCAGTACATCTAGCAATATGTCCCCTGTGTTAATATCAAGCAGTGGGAGAGAAAAGGATGACCCTTGACACCTGATAGACCTTTCCGCCCTGACTTTGTCCTGGCAGGTGCTGAAAATTTCCTGATTAAATAAAATTCCAAGCAATTACAGTTGAGATACAGAGGGATACCTCATCGTGCTGTCATACTCTTCATGATGGATCAAAACATGATGGATTATATATGGGCTGGAATATCAGTTTCAGAAGGAGGTTGGCCTTTTGAAAGCTGAAATGCTTAAGGTCAGTCATTTGCTAGCATGCTGCTACTCAAAAACAGAAATGGGAATTGAGTTATTAAAAATGCCCAAACCCTTTGATTGTTTACTGTTGTGAAAACAGGTGAGACAGATGCTTGCAATGGAGGTAAAAAAAAGGATACCTGAGGAAGCACAGAAATATATAGCATCATATGTTTTCTGTCACAGCAGCAGGTGCTTGGGCTGATGAGAACAAAAAAGATTCTGCTCTCAGGCAAAAAGCACGGAGGCAATGTGTCTCTAAAACTGTATATTCAGCATTAGCAGGGTGGTGCCTACTGAGAAAAGTTCTCAGATGCAACTGCACAGCAAGGAAATAGTTTGATTTAATAAACTGTTTATTTATGTTTGGAAAGAGCACAGGCCTGATGCTTAGCTGGAGTAAGCTGGCATGGCTCCATTGAACCAGGGTTGCCAGGTTTAGGGATTTATCAATGCTCTCAATACCTTTGTGCTTTTATAACGCCTCTGTTCTTTTTGCTTTCCTAGCTTTTAGCTTCTGGTCCTTGCAGTTTTGCTTGGCTCAGAACAGGTTGCCATGTCCCTTTTATCTCTGATGGGAAAGTGAGGTTATTCCTGACAAAGATGGCAATCCCTAAGGCTTAAATATAGTTATCTGTCTCTTCTGTGATTCTTTCAGAGTCCCTGAACTGAGATAACTGCAGCACTGGCACAGAAAGCAGGCTGTAGCTATTTGTATATGTTAGTGTATATGAAACTTGTGGGGAGATGACAGAATTTCAGATTCATCAGATCCCTACTGCCCTGAGGCTGAAAGAGTCCAGGGACAACTAGCCAGATGTATATCACCTCCTCTATTGTATCCTCTGTGTTACACCCTTGGAAATCTTTGGGCCTAGGCATTCCCCTTGGAAAATGTTATCTGCTACTGAGTATAGACTATCTTTTGGATGATAGAAATATGGTAAATTGGTTTCTAAACCTTGCATATAAAATAAAATCTGAAGTTCTCAAGATTCAGTCTTCAAGTCAATAGAGAAAAGGGAAAAAATCATTTAAGGTCAGTAAATTGAAGATTCTTATTTATTTTCCTAATATGCTCTCAGGTATACAATAAAGGCATTGAAATTGCTGGTTAGGGACTTAGGGCATGCATTCATTTCTCTCCTGTGTGCTTTCTAATGTGCCTATTTACAGGAAAAAAACTCATCAGTGAAGTCATTATGCCACTTCACTGTAGACAAGAGAAGTGATTCTGAGGCTTATTAACCCCTTGAGTAACCTAATGTTGTATAGCATGTCCTGGAAAAATGGACATTTTAAAAAAGAAAAAGTTGTGGCTTTCCCACGAGAAACACTCTTTTTCACTATCATGCTGGTGTGGAAAGCTTCAAGATCATGATAACTTAAAAATGTGTCCTTGCAGGGATAGCACTCAGCAATTTATTTAGCACAACTTTTTATTTATAGTGGTATACAATGGAAAATCATACAGACAGCAGCTATGTCATTCCTCTGTGTATGGATGCACACATATAGGAAGGGGACAAAAACAAGAGACAGTACAAGATGCCATCTAGATAACTATTAAGTTGCCTACTGTGTTGAGAAAATATGAGGGAGTGTGAGTAATGAGTGAATACCTGTCCCGGTTTGACCTAGCAGACAGCTAAGTCCCCCACAGTTGTTCGCTCACCCTCCCCCCTCCCAAGTGGGATGGGGGAGAGAATTAAGGAATAAATACGGTAGAACTTGTGGGTTGAGATAAAAGCTATTTACTAAGACAGCAGAGAGAATAAAAGAAATACCAGTACATATATATATATAAGATAAGAAACAAGAAATAATACCCAAAGCAAGGGACCAACAACCGATACCCAACCGGCCAGCAGCCCCTCCCTCCGAGCAAGAGAACGATTTCTCTTCCGTAAAAGTCACATGATGTGATGTGGTATGGAATAGCTCTTTGGTCAGTTTGGGTTAGCTGCCCTGGTCCTGTCCCCTCCCAATTCACAGCTCCTTATGCCTTCTAACTGCTTCACTGAGGAAGAAAATGTGTCCTTGGCTGTGTTCAACACTGCCAGGTGTTATCAGTTGTTTCTCTTCTGGGAACAAAAAACACAGCTTCATACCAGACACTGTGAGAGAAGTAACTTCTGTTAGAAACTAAGACAATACCCAAGCGCATTTAGGTCTGCTATTTATATGAATGCTTTGTTTAGTTGTGTTTAAGTTTTGAGGAGAAGAAATAAAGGAAAGGAAAGAGAAGAGAGAAAAGACATATTGAAAAGTAGGATTGTGCTGCATACCTGTAGTTTAAGAATAGTACAGATTCTTGATTTTACATCCTTTAGTCAGTATATAAGCAAAGACAGAAGTCCGGTTTTATAAACTGCTTCCATAGCAAGGTAGATAACTATTGTCATAGCTGGTGCTAGAATCAAAACTCGACAACGCTCAAACTGGTGGTTCTACCGGTTCTGCTGCCTCTCCCCATGCTGCCCCATGAATGATGCCTGGATACCATGCCTTTCCTCTCTCTTCTGCCCACAGGTGACCCAGATCCTTTGGACCACATTAAAAACCAACAACCTACATGCTTAATAAACATTTCAAGTCCTTACATGTCAGCTCTGGTCTCATCCTAGTACACTTTACAGTATTCTGCCTTCTGTTCACACCGATCATCTGCTCAGAAACAGTTTTAGAAGTGTCTTCCATTCCAGTTTGAAGACGGAAGTCCTGTTGCGCTGGCCTTTGAGAATAAAACTGTTTTCTGTGCTGAAATAACTCTTGAATGCAAAACTTGACAGGGAAATTAAAAAGCTTTTACCAATCCCCACCAGCAAAAACATGTAAAGAATATGTGGAAGATGCTTTATGTGTGCGCATGCATATAAGACGTACTTACAAATGCTTTGTAAACACTTCTAAATGTTTATAAAGGATCTAAATTTGTCTGTAAAATATCGTATGTATATATCTCTTTTTTTCATCCTTTAGAGATCTGAATGCTCAGTTTAAAATACTCATAGTAAATATGATTTTAAACACTTTCAAGATTATGTTCTTCCTTTGCTTGTGTATGTTCGAAATGTGAAAAAGATTTTTTGCTGCCATGGAAGACAGACTGCCTGTCTCTTACAATAATGAAATTGATCTATTTGTAAATGACTTTGATATTGGGGAAGGTGAATTGCACCTGCTTTATAGGTATTGAATCCTGTCGTGTTCAAAATCTTTGAAAATCTGCTAAGAAAATTTTCATAGTGAACAGTACATGAAAGGAATCTACATGTTGGGGAGTATCTCCAGTTTACTGAAGAAATTTCATGGACTATAGACTATTGATATTATCCTACTGTAGGATTCTCTTTGAGGGCTATCTGATATGCCTGTGTTCAGCAAATATGCTTTTCATGCTTTTTTATGTTTGAGATTAAAAATCTTGAGAATTGTCTTATATGTTTTCTACAAGTGTCTGAGACACTTCTCTAATTTTTTCCAAGAGACATCTGGGAGATACATGCAGCTTATTCAAGTCTTTGAAATTATTCACAGAAGTTATTTATTACTTCTTTTTCAGAAGGATACAGGAAATCTCCCCCCTTTCTTATTTTGATTGCTTCTTTTCCTTTATTATTATTCCCCTGTTGCACAGTGTTTTGAACTGCTGTGAAATATAAAGCTATTTTTATCACAAAAGAATATGCATAATGACATAAAACATACTTCAATTTATTTAGCCTTTTCTAGGATAACGTCCAATTACAGTCTTTAAAGTATACTCTAGCTGATATTATTCTTCCAAAGAACTTTCAATATACGTTATATGACAAGGACTCATTTAAATATTGTATCTTGAATTTTTCTGATTGAAATATTCTTTAAAATATATGTGCTATTGTCAGTCACTGCTATATAGCTACTACGTATATTTATGCTTAGGTTCTCTTTTCCATTTTTAATCTTGTCTGTGCATTGAATGTTTGTATTTTCATGAAACCATACTCTACACATCATCATATGTATTTGTTTTTAATCACAATACTTAGAGTTACAATAAACCTGAACCTTGTGAAGTATTTAGCCGAGAGATTAGTTCTCAGCATTTGCAGCTGAGCTATTTTGATAGGACTGTTCAATATTTTGCTGGGCCTAGGAAAATGACAGCATAGACAGAGTCCTGTGGAAACCCTGATGTAAACATCGGTACATTTGAACACTTATAACACTAAAGAGCTACCCTCTTAAAGTTTGTGCCTTAATGTATTGTTTCATTATTCTGTAATGCTCTTCTGTAAAGGTAGAGGGAGGTTAGAAGGCCTTTTGCTACCACTATTAGTGCTCATCTCCCACACCCAGCTGCTACAGTATATGGGCATTACCATATACTCAGACAATGGTGGCATCTCCCCGCTGTGGATGGAGAGCAAAACATAGAGAAGGTGAACACATATGGGATGTCTCCTGATTGTCTCTGGCTAAAACTGCAGCCACAGACCTGGCTGGTGCCACTGGAAGGTAGGGCTCAGCCTCCTCGTCATATTCATTAGCATAGGCATCAGGGCCCCATGCAACAGGAAAGTTCTCTTCCTCTGTTTCAGCAAGCAGCAAGAGAGCCTTCCTTCACTTGGTAATAATGAAGAAATTACTGGGGTAATAACTCAAGCTACCTTTAAAGGCTAGGTGGTAAGACCCTCGTACTTTATATTTAATCTATATTCCTTGGTGCATTTTATAGCATGGATTAGTTGTGCCATCCAGTTTTGAGGAGTAAGTGGAAAAATGAGATGGATGTTGTATGTGGCAATTGTGTGGCTAAAGCACTTTGCTTTGAAAATAGTTGTCTTCCATTTTTTATGTTTGAATAATTGTATGACACACATGCTTCCTATGTCACTCTTCTTCAAAAAACAGATAATGTCCACTTGTCAGTCTCTACCTGTATAACTCAAGACTTGTCCCAAACACTTGCTGGTGAACAGTCTATCTTACTTTTGTTGATTGTGATTAATTTTCCTATGGGGGAAAACTCAGCTTTTCACTGCATATATTAGTTTTGCCAGGTAGTTTTATAATCTTGTCTCAGACGTCTTCCAGTCTCTTTCCATGTCCTTTCATAGATGAAGACACTTGCACACAGCAGTAAGAAACTCATGGAACAGCAGCTCAAGAGTGCCATGCTGGACACAATGATATTTGGTTGTAAGTGGGGTAGAACACAGTCAAGTCAGATAAGAATGCAAATGAGAGGATTTGAGAAGAGTTCCTCTTGTTGCCAAGTAGATTTACCTGAGATATATCCTAGGAGGGGTAGGCAGCCACCTGTGACTGTTAGGAGAATAATCTTCATTTACCAAAACTCATCTAAGCTTTTGAGATATTTTGCCTGGAACCTAAATACAGAATTTTTAGCAGATTCATTCTAAATAGGTTTGTTCATTTGTCCTCCTCACATGCTAAATGTCCCTCTTTTGTTCACAGATTTCTTTTCTTGTATATTTGTGCAAAATGAGCATAGGTACCCCACTGTTTTCCTTGCTTTGCCTTTTTCTTTTGTCATGCTGGAGTGCTTGATTTACCTTATACGTTCTGTTATACAAACACATATTACGAGCTGCTCTGAGTAAATGTTCTTCACTGTCACTGTAATAACTAAGCCAACTGATATTAAACCTGGGATGTAACAGGTGTAAAATCAATTATTGTCCTTAAAGAAAGGTAACAATATTTCCTGTTTGACTTCTCATAGAAAAAGGTCTGGTAGGTCAGGCCTATCCTCTTTCAGATTCATAACTGTGTATTGAAAAAGTTACTAGGAATTTGTTCTCTTCTATAGACACAGCATTGAACCTTTCTCTGGGATGTGACACTGTCCTTCGGAGGTTCTTTGTGCAAGTTGTTCCAAATACGTTTTTCCCTTCAAGAACTGTGTTCCTTCCTCCAAAGCATCTGGTGCCATCTAATGATGGAGGCAGGTGGTCACTTAAGCCTTATTTTTGTTTCACTTCCCACATACTTATTTTCTTCTGAAGAGCTCAATCAGGATTACAGCCCCATCTCCCATTCTCCTTGCTTCTTTGCTTTGCTAGTCTGGAAGTTAGAGACGTTCTTGCTCCCTGGTATGGTTCAGTAAGTGCTGTGGATCTATCCGCGCCAATCTGTCACCATTGTTACTGAGTGAATGTGAATCATCTGTACTGAAAATACAAATGCTGTAGTAGTACATTGGGAATGAAGACATTGCTGTAGTGCACATAGCTGTCCCTCAGCTCCTCCTCTGCAGTGAAAATGTGGTGTATGAGCAGTACACTAAAGAAGAATCCTAGATTCAAAGTAGTTTTCAATTATTTCACAATATGAGTTTATTAAATGACATATTTATTGGCTTCATATTGCTTTGTATTTTTCTGCCACTCCCATAACATTCTTTTCTTCCTTGCCAGCCAGATGCATGGTATAGTGTCTGAACCACAATAAAGATGACTCACAGCGGTCTCTCTCCTCTTACTTCCTGCCTGAATAATAACAAACACATTGACCAAATTCAAGCTTGCATAGTTTCTTTTCAAAATTTTCAAGCTACTGCTTTTTTTATTATTATTTATTATTAGTGAAATTCTTTTGTATACAGTTTGTTCTTTGTTTTTTTAAATGTAAGATTATTTTTCTGTTTTATTAAATCTTCAGAAATTCGTATATATGTTTAATTATAAATAAAAAAGACTCCTTACTGAAATCAGAGTTTCAAAACAATTCTTAACTAAAAATATAGGCCTTCTTAATTATTCCTCTACTTAGAGCAGAATTTGGCATTTGAACTACTTTTGTGATCCAGAAACAGTTCCAGTAGCAGTCATAGCTGTGTCTCTACTGAAATTACAGATGCAATCTTATCTAAACAGAATAAGCAGAATCTATAGCTGTTTTTGTTGCTAACTGTAGCTTTAAATTATTTTTGTAGAGTTGCTGGTGGTTTATGGGGGTTTTGTTTGTTGGTAAACTTGTTTTTCAAAATGTGAAAGTATTATATGAACTTCTATGATATAGATAAGTATTCCTTTATTCTTAGGAACAACTAAGATTGATTTAGTCTTCCAGAAATAAATATTTCTGAAATGCTAGGAGAAGTGGGTAAGACGTAAAGAGAGACAGGCTGGTCTATTAATTTTGTTACCTAGCTTGACAGATTGTTTTAGTGTTTCAGACAATTGGTTACTACTAATAATGAAAAAGAATGTCTATTAAGAGCATGAGAAAACTCACAGTGCTTTGTTTTGTGGTAGACTATTTGCTAGCACTTGACACTAGCAGAGGTGACAGCTGCCAGTTCATTTTATAGCTCTTTGCTTTACCATTCTATGCAGCTAGCTGAAAATATTGTGACCGTTGTTACTTTGCTAATAGATGTAATTTAAATTTGGTCTTTTTGTTACTGAGTTCTGAACAGGTTTTACTATTTTTCTTCAAAAAGGAGAGCCTTTATCTATGTGTTGAGGGTTATCTTTTGTTCCTATATGCACAAAATTTCTCCTCTTTACCTGAATTTTTCTGTTACAATGTTTAAAAGATACTTAGTTTCTGCTATTCTGGAGTTGTCCTGGTGTTTTGTTGTGTGGTTTCATAAAAAGTACAGTCTCAGTTCTTTCTGTTTTGCTTTCCCCTCCCACCCTAATAAGAGTGCTTTAAAGCACAACTGTCAGTATGATCCAAAATTTGCCTTCTGAAATCTGACAATAGAAAAATTGAGTTTGTGAACATGGGTCAATTATGAAGCTAAACAAATTTGCTAATATTAATATTAAATGAATTGAGAATATTCTTTCAATGCTCATGATTCAGTCTGTTAGAAATATGAAGTAGTCTCAGGTGACTAGCTGGGATTAGTCATGGCAATTACACTGTTAGGGATTAGCAAAGGCGAAGTATTTGAAAGCATTCAATTGGTTCCTGTATACATCTTGAAGCCTTGCATAAAATTATTCATAATGATAAACATATATATAAAAAGGAGATCTGTATGTATATTGTTTCACAGAAAGCAACAAAAAGGACCACCAAAAAAAGTTTTCTGCAAGGAAGTAACTTAACCAAAATGGAAAAGATAAGAGCAAAGACCTGGACCACAATTAGCATCTGATTGAGATGAAATAATACTTCTGGTAATGCACATTTCTTTGGATGAGCTTTGGTGATTCGATTCTGCAAGTCAGAGTGTTTAGTAATTCATGTACAGTTTCTTGTATACCATCAGTACAAAGCAGGCTTGATTGCTGCTGTTAGTACATAACACTTCCATGAATTGTGAGTGGTGATATTTACAAAAAAACACAGCAATATTCATCCAGATAGAGGTAAATTCACTATAGTCTTTCAAAAATTAAACTATTTTCAGGTCACTGTGATGCCAAAATCTTTACCATAGGATATTTGGAATAATTTGTGAGCATTAGAATGACATTCTGACATTTATCTACACTAGCCTGAAAGACTAGGATCTAAAAGGAAACTTGGTAAGATGTGTTAGCTGTTACATACATAGAGACCTGGTACAAGGATGCAGAATTCTTCTTTTGAGTCATTCTGATATCAAGTGCTTGAATTCTTAGTGAAGATGCAAGGTAATTACTACTGAGTCACAGAATTGTTATTGACTCCAATGAGACTTCAAAAAGTAGCTGGAGGCTCTTGTGGCAGAAACAAGGTTTTGATGTGAAGGTTTTGTAAGCACAGCTGTGAAGTTATCCAAGTTTGGGGAATGAGGATTTATCTTTAATAGTTGCAGTAACTGCTCAAAAATTTAGTACCATCTTAATGTGATATGGTATAAGCTAGCACCCATGGTGGGTTGAAAAGAGAATTTTCTTCATGTTTGCTCCCAAAAACTTGCAATATGCAAGTAGTCTGAGGTCTTCTTTCTACTGCCCTGAAGCTCAGAGGGAAAAGGTAAGGATGAAATAACTGTCTGTGTATATATCTTGTTTGATGCATTCCCTTATTTCTGGTGTTTCAATAATTATGGAAGAGGGGGAGTTTTATCACATATGAACCAAGTATCACTTTTTCTAGAAACTTATCAGCTAACTTGAAGTATCTCAGAATGTCTCATTTGAAAAATGTTGCACAATTAATAAATTTGATAGCCATTTCATAAACTGTAGTAGACTACTTTGAATGTTAGTACTATGGAGCTGCGAAGGATGTCCTTCTTGCTAGTTCTTTGTCTTTACCCCAGTGATCTTGACTGGCAGGTCACATGGTGTATCCTTGCTTGCATATCTGAAGCACTGTATGACTTGTTTTCATTTGTCTTCCCTATTGTTAATTAAACTAAGAAGAACATCTCAGATTCATAATAGTTTTGCTGTTTTAATATCCAACTTTTCTTGTTCTCTGTCCCTATTCAGAACAGTTCAATGCCCTGAGGAAAAATAAACAATCTCAGCCTTTGTAGCACTGATTTTTATTTGGAAATAGTCAGAGCACAAAATACTGCCTGTGCTGTTATAATGATCCATGCAGGAGGAAGCAGATCTTGGCTCCAGGGAAGGCCGACCTATTTAATAGGAAGATTGGCTTGCCCAAGGAGGACATTTTTTAAGCAGATTGAGGCTGCTGTGATCTGCAGGGATGTGCGTGTTAGAACTAATAAGTTATCACCACACTCGTGATGTTTTCCTCCTGATTGTTTTGTTTTAATTCCAGTAAAAATCACAGAAAGTCCCCCAACAGTGTCTGTTGTTGACCTGCTGAGTTTATGGCCCTAGGTAGCCAAACACTTCAAACTACTCATTTTAAAACATATTGGTGACAGCTTGGATGTGAAGAGAAAACTTAAAACTTGTGAAGCTTGAGAGACAAAGGGAGAAAAGCATATACGAAACATCAGTGAGATTTTTTTCTTCTCAGAGTGACTGAGTAATTGCAATCTAGCCAAATCTATGCGATGAAAATAATTTGTCTCTACACCAGACAGCTGCGGTCTTCATGCTCCCATGGTGGTGTCATTTGTGTTACAGATGTCCAGTCATGGTGTTCTTGGACTCCACTAAATTTATTTTGTGTATCAATGAATATAGTGCTCTTCCCTACTAGCCAGTCTGGACTATATTATGTTTCCTTTCTTTTAAATAGACAGGGACTTTAAGGACTCCAAAGAAAAAAAGTGTGTGGTCCCTGGGCAGCAAAACAAAAACAATGATTAATAAAACACTTTCTATCAGGCAGTCTCTTGAAATTATGTACGTTATTTCTGCTTCCTAGCTGAGAGACGCTGTACTACTATGGTGAGTCCTAAATTATATCATTAAATTTTCCTCAGTCTCTGTTCAATCTTTAAAAAATTAATTATCAATTCCTCATTCTGTCCATTAGTGAAAACCTACATAAATTATATGAAAGTGCTACTCAAGTCTTGGCTTTTTTTTCTTTTTAGAGGTCTGTTATTATAAAATACTTTAAGAAAATTGCTGTGTTCAAGTAGTGATATGGCTTCTTTCCAGCACGAGTATAAAGAAAAGTTAAAAAGTACTTGTTTAGAGACAAAAAGTACAATCTCTTTAAAAATTGCATGTCTACGCAGTGGGGAAAAAAGAGCATTCTAGCTATATGAATCACTCAGGAATCTGATCCAAAGAATAGATAGAAGTATTAGATGTCCATAGTTTATTATTAAATTTGGTATTATATTACGTGTGTATTATTACATTATTATATGTATTATATGTATTTAGTATTATATGTATACAATTTGGTATTATGATTTAAAAATGAAACCCTCTTACAAGCCGCATTCTGGATGGCCATGCAAAGCTGTCACACCATGAAACAAAAGAGCGTCTCGATCAGCTCATCTGCACAGATTGGCAGATAATGACCAGGGAACTGTGTTCAGAGCTGAATATCAGCTTCAATGTGTTGGAAATGATGGCAGCTATTTTTGAATGTTGCTGTTTGTGGCAGGTGGGTCCCACGAATGTTCATGAAAAAAGCACCTTATGCAAGTTTGTCAGGACCTGTTGTATGAGGCTGAAGGTGACAGTTTCCTGGATTACATCATTACTACCTAAGTGCGCTACTTCATTAAACCAAAATAGCTTCTACTAATCAACTGCTTTGAACATGTATGTTGTCGTTTAACCCCAAGCAAGCAGCTTAGTGCCACACAGCCACTCACTCACTCTCCCTAGGTGGGAAGGGAGAGAGAATCAGAAAGGTGAAAGTGTGAGAACTGATGGGTTGAGATAAAGAGAGCTTACTAGGCAAAGCAAAAGCCATGCTTGCAAGCAAAACAAAATGGAATTAATTCACTACTTCCAGTAGCAGGCACGTTCAGCCCTTTTCAGGAAAGCAGGGCTCATTGTACTTAACGTTTTCTTGGGAAGATTAATGACATTAGCCCAAATGTTCTTGACCTCCTCCTCTTTTTATTGCTAAGCATGATGCCATATGGCATGGGAAATCCCTTTGGTCAGCTGGGTCAGCTGTTCTGGTTGTGTCCCCTCCCAGTTTCTCATGCACCCTCAGCTCCTGGCTGGCAGGGCAGCACAAGCAGCAGAAAAGTCCTTTGCTCTGTGAAAGCACTGCTCTGCAACAACTAAAACATCAGTGCATTATCACCACTATTCTCATCAAAAATCCAAATATAGCATCGTACAAACCACTATGAAGAAAATTAACTTTATCCCAGCCAAAACCATGGCAATGCACAAGTCAAAATGTTAATTAAATTTACTATGAACTTTGAGACAGAATTTGCACAAGTTCTGCTTCAGGAAAAGAGTGATACTGATGAATGACATAGTCCTAAATTCCTCTTTCTATGTGAGCAAGAGGAGGCCTGAGTGAGCCTCAGTGTTATTTTCTCTATCCTACTAGATCAGCTGAACTACATGAAAGTGTGTGTAGGAAGGAGTTGAATTTTTATCCTGGTGGAGGACAGTAAATCTTAGAATGCTGCTAAATGATCTTTGTTTCCTTATGGCAAAGACCAACATAATTCAGAACATGTGAAAAACTGGCTGATTACCAGTTGCCACCTTATATTGTGGGTACATGTTGGAGGTTTCAAACTGTATCTCAGTGTTACAGTTACAAAAGTACAGTGTTACTGTTACAAAATTGTGTGATTGTTTTGTATTCTACACCGATTATATGAGACATGACATTCATAATTAATATTTTACTCTTAAATTGATTTAGGACCTTCTATATATATCTGCATGAAAGAAAGGCATAGAAATTGGAAGGGAAATAGTTCATCTCAAGGAGTCCTGAAAACCTTGAAAGAGAGATACATGGAAGGTATCGTGGTATATGATTCCTTCTGTTCTTATGCAATGTTTTCTTAAGTGTTGCTCACCATGCCTCTTACACATCTTATATGGTATTATATTCTATTAGTATTTGAAAGCAAGAAAGGAATTGTGCCTGCAATTTTATTTTACAAATGACAGTGACAAGTAACAATATTGACAATATTGCTCGTATCAATTTTAACAGTGTATGATATCACCTTTCTCTTCTATGTTGTGTAGAGCTCTGGCCTTAGTGCAGCCAACAGAAGTCTGTCCTTTCTTTGACAGACTTGGGGCTTCATATACATGTAGTATAAGTAAGAATTTCTGGTGAGCTGACTGTATGTTCATTAGCTCAGATGGAACTTAGCCAAAAAGAAATAATTACGAGGCAGGTCAATGTGATGAGATCTACTGTTAGGGGAGAATGGAAGATCCTTTATCTCTTTGTAAGGTAGATAGGGCAACTCAACCTTGAAGTCAAAAAGACAAATGGTTATCAAAATTCCACTGCTCTAACACTTCCATGTATGTTATTAAAAAAATGTAGTGATACCTTTTACACAGTATAGCAGTGTGCTTTTTTTTTTTGAGCAACTCACAGCTTTGTAAGTAACTTATATTACAGAGCCTTTTAATGTGAAGAAAAAAAATCCAAAATCCATGAAATTTCCAAGGAATATTATTTCAAATAATTATTTAGTTTTTACATAACTGTGAAGTCTCAAATATTTTCCACTTCTAAAAAAATTGAACATACATGCATTAAAAGCACTTTAAATAGTTTTTCCGTTTATAAATTCAGAACGTTCATTGGTTATCTGCTGCGTTTTTCTGTGTTAAGATGAAAATAAAACTGCTTTAATTATTTTTTTCTACTGCAACATATCTCATTGGAATAACTAAGAGAACAAGATAGATTTTAAATAAAGCTTTAAATTACATTTGAAATTTACATGTACACTCAGATATGGGCTCTGCTGTTTGCTTTCTGTCCAACCTCCATCTTTCATATTATCCAATCATTTTACCCTTCTGCCATATTTCTCTTCCTTTGTAGTACCTGACTTAGATGTCTGCACAAAGGGAGACTGCTATGGCTTCTGCCAACAGAGAGGAGAATGGGATTGGCTAATAAGTTGTGATTATGGCCGAAACTGCAGTACTTACTCAAGCTTTGTATAGGATTTGACAGTGCTGAAATATATTGAAACATTGTAAGCGCAGAGGACAGAGGTTAAAGCATCAATTCAGCATTTATGAGTTCTGCAAGGATCCCTCAAGGCACTTTCACTGGCTTAAACAAACAAACACCACTAAATATGATATCAAAAGAGGCACTGTTAGAGTAGAGTTTGTTTAGTGCTTTTCATTAATCTGTTTTATAGTATTGGAAAAAAATATCCTGTTGCCATTACCCAAAGAGGCTTTAAAATACAATACTAACTGTAATTCCAGTAGAAGCATGTCTAAGGTGATGTCAGAAATGTAAATATTTTTATCTATATTTTTTCTTGACTACATTAAGAAATGAAATAATGCTCAAGAAAGAACGTTCTTGTGTCTTCAATTGCTGGTGATTGCTGTGATCACTGTCAATGCAAGGAGGGAAGTAATAGGTGTCTAAAGGGAATTGCACTATAAAAATTGGGTTAGAATAGTATGTTGTATAGATAATGGCTTAAAGTCAAGGCCAGGAATAATTCAAAATTTTTGATAACTGACACAGGTAGGATACTTGCTTTTTGGGTAACTTCTAGAAATACAAGTGTTTGTCTCTAGTGTGGTCATTGAAGGGGTTTCCTTCTTAGATGGCTGAACTGAGATGATTAAAACATCATTTTTTTTATTTTTGAGGAAAGTAGAAAACCTGTTTCTGAATTACTTTGTAACAATCTCTTTTCTATTAAGCTTTATCTCAGTTGATTTGGAAGTGAGATGAGGTACTGTTTTAGTAACCTTTATTTTCTTAGTAAATGCAATGCGGTAATACACTTTACCTAAAGACTAAACATGGAAAAGGAGACAATACAAAGCAGGAACCTCTCTGATATTATAAATATGTAAATAAAATCACTGTGCTGCATAAATCACAGAATCACAGAATTACAGGCATTGGAAGAGATTTCTGGAATTCATCTAGTCCAACTCCCCTGCTAAAAACAGGTTCCCTAGAGTAGGTTGTCCAGGAAAGCATCCAGGCAGGTCATGGATATTTCTGGAGAAGAAGACTCCACAACTCCTCTGGGCAGCCTGTTCCAGTGCTCTGTCACCCTCAAAGTAGAGAATTTTTTCCTCGTGTTCATATGGAATGTCATGTGTTCCAGTTTGTGCCTTTTGTGCCTTGTTCTGTCACTGGGTGCCACCAAAAAGAGTTTGGCCCCATCCGCTCAGTCTTTCCTGAGGCTGTGTTCTCAGGAGGTGCTCATAAGAGAGATGCTCCTGGCCCCGAATCATCTTTGTGGCCCTCCACTGGATTCTCTCTAGAAGATCTCTGTTTTCTTTGAACTGAGAAGCCCAAAACTGGACACAGTATTCCAGATGTGGCCTCACCAGGGCAAAGTCGAGTGGGAGGATAACTTCCCTCCAACTGCTGGCCATGCTCTTTTTAATGCACCCCAGGATACCACTGGCCTTGGCCACCAGGGCACACTGCTGGCTCATGGCCAGCCTGCTGTCCAACAGGACACCCAGGTCCTTCTCTGCGGGGCTCATTTCTAGCAGGTAAGCCAGTAACCTGTATGGATGCATGTGATTATTCCTCCCCATATGTAGGACCCTACACTTAACCCTTGTTGATCCTTATTAGGTGTCTCACCACCCAACTCTCCAGCCTGTCCAGGCCTTGCTGAATGGCAGCACAGCCTTCTGGTGTGTCAGTCTGTCCTCCCAGAGGACGTATCATCAGCAAACTTGCTGGGATGGACTCTGTCCTTTCATCCAAGTCATTGATGAAGATATTAAAAAAGACTGAGGTTGACAGTGGTTAGCTCATAACTGGAACACAAGTCCTCTTGATTAGGACTCAGTCTTCTCGTATTTAGCAGCCTCTGCTACTTACTAGGTCATATGTGGGGAGGCTGGAAAATAAACTATCTTCTCTCGTTTCAGTTTTACCTGTTTGTAACAGAGATTTTTATTTTATTTTTGGAGTCTACTGTACCGGCAAAGCCTGGAATTGAGGTACTGCCCTTGATATTGGGGAAGTGATGGAGGAACTTTCTCCACTGCAGGATGTGTCTGTTGAGGAACTTGTTGTCAGTCCCACATCCTGCCTGGCATGAGCACACTTCAGAGAGGCAAAATGGTGTCAAAGAGAATATGATCTTCTAAAGTGGGTTAAAAAAAAAACAGCAGGGAGTGTGTACATTATGACAATTTACTGTTGTGTTAAGAGTACAGTTTTGATTTCCCTGCCAGAGCCCATCACGAGAGCTTTCACTGAACAGGTTCACAAAGTTGATAACAGACTACTGTCAGAGCAGCAAGTCTACTGTGAATTAACGATTAAACAACAACAATAAAAAATAGAAATAAAAAAACCAACAATGCCAATGCAACTTTTTTTTAGACTTCAGTCTTCTCCTTTAATATCACCTGGATGGTCTTGTTTGAGTTATTCCCTTCTTGCCAAAACTATTTTTCTACGCTATAAGACATTGCAGCTTCATTGCAGAATTAAGCAGACATAGGAAACCCTTTTAAATAGGTTCCATAAGCAAACTTTCCTGACTGAAACGAAAGTGCTGAGACAAACTGTTGTAATTCAGTATAAATTAGTGCAAAATACCAAAATTTTCACTTACAAGTACAAGTAAATGTAGATTATTCTGTTAGTTTAGCAGGTGAATGAATATTTCATTCACTTCAAGCAACTCCACAACTATTAAAAAATAACACTAGAATATATCAGATAAGTACCATTTGTCTTTAACAGATTATTAACAGAGTAAAGATACTTAAGGAAACTTGATATTTTATTGCAGTTTTATATGAAGTAGTTAGAATTTACTAGTTTTTTTGTCTATTTTATTGAGATAGATTTATACTCAGGAAGCAAAAGAGGACCAGTTTTTCTTTGAAGCAGAAATAATCAAATACTACTACCTCTGCAGAAGAAAAATGTAAAATGTGCATTTTCCTGGACAGAGCTACCTTTCTGAAACTTTTCTTGGGAGATGCTACTGGTATTTCATATTGAAGAAATATTTTTCCATATATGACTTATGCATTAACGCTTTTTTCTTTCTCTGAAGAAGATCCACATCTCCATTTTTATGGAAAACCTTTCAATTGAAAGTGTTGTGATACTCTTTAGACACTTCGTTGTTCTAAATGAAGTTTCAATTTGCTTTTGTTTCTGTTCTGAAAGCTTACTTTCTGTAATTTTCCCAGTGGCAGGGAGCTGCCCTAAAAAGTTTTGAAGATGGACATATATATTTGATCTGTCTTCAACAAAGCAAGATGTGAAAGACCCATCCGGAAAAAGAAAGTAGAGACAAATTTGTGAGTATCTTAAGAATCTATAGTACAGTTTGAGGATTATTATTATTATTATTAAATTGCAAACTAACAGAGGCTCTGACGGAATGTTCTCTGGCACTTCAGCTGTCTCAAAGATTTTTCAGGAACTTATTTGTCACTACATTGGATGACAACAACACAAACCTACTTATCACCGTGAGTGACAAATAATATCCACCACTAGAGACTTCTTTGTTGTATTTCATTTGTAAATCACAGAAACAATAAGGTATACTTGAAATTCCCCACAGAGTAAACAAAGGACTTTCTACATATCTTTATTTGTATACTGCGCTAGGCTAGCTTTATGTAATATGAATGTATGGTTGTGAACAAGTAATGTTTGAGAAATTTTCCTTCACAGTTAGCCCACAAAACTATTGAGAAGAAAACAGGAATGATCTTTCTCAACCTCAGTGGAAACATTTTGTAGCCAGTGGAATAAAATTACTATTGCCCTGAAAAAAATCTTAATGGGAAGAGTAATATTACAGTATCTGCAGTATCCAAGTGCTTGAACAGAAACTTTACAGTAGAGTCAGCATTGAGTCTCAAAGCAGTGATGACTGTTTTATTTTTTTAAATAATCTTATTCTCTATCCAAACCTCTTCAGTGTGTTGCATTAACTTGAATTTATCTTTGAATGTATTTTTTTTGTTCATATGATAGAATTTTTTTGTTTGCTTGTTAGTATTTGAAATATTTCTATGCATAAAGGCAAGCCTGGAATGAATCTGTCGAGGAGTTATTATTGGGTTAGCATTTTATATTAAATACATCTTGAATACGTTAAATTATTATATAATGTGATTTGGTCTAATTATGACAATGGCATTAAATTTTACTAACGATTATGTCCTACTATAAATACTTGCACACTCGTGCTAGGATGCTTCCTGCCATGTGATTTTGTGTAGGTGGCCTTACTAGACTAAAATATCTTCCGCATGTAAAATGCACTCAGTTGCCTGTGGAGTGTGTTTTGGATTTATTTGTTTATTTATTTATTTTCAAGAAGTGCATTTTGCAACATCTAAAGTGAATGGAAAATCAAATAAACTAGTAGTAAAAACAAAGCTCATCTTCTAGACCTACATTAAATGGGAAGCATATCTGCCTTAGTGTGATGCACTGCTTCATTTCTTTTTTAAATTTTTGGATGGAGTTTAAACACTTTGAATGCTTTCTAAAAAGTCATGACAAAATTGTAACTGCTCATTTAATACTGAGAATAAAGTACTGAGCAAGCTATAAGAGGAAAACTAGAAATCTGAAATACAATATAACGTATCAATAATGTTTCCATTCATTACAAATAAGAAAGTCATGACTGAATATGCAATATGTCAGAACTTGGATGTTAAGTAGCTTCATAAGAGTTTCCCTGTTGTTCCCTGAATCTATTAAGAACATGTGAAGAAAAGCACTAATTAAAAAAATCAGTGCCTTTTCCCAGCAGTGAGTTACGAGGTCATTACTACTTTTCCTCCTAAAATATTCATAATTATCTATTAGGTTTCTTGCAGACAGGGAGATTATCATAATACATCTAGTTCTTGTTATTAGTTGGTAGCTTTCATGAGTATTGTGGATTAGTCCATTACTTTGAGCTATAGCCACATCAGTATAAATCACCAATGTAAATGCTAAACAAAAGTAAGCTCTCTGTGGAAAGGGCACTGGTGGTTGCTTTACTTTCAATATTTCCTTCTTCTTCTGCATTACTTGCAGCACTTTTGAAACCTGAAAATGCAATTTCTCTTGCTATTGATT
Source organism: Penelope pileata (assembly GCA_013396635.1). Lineage (NCBI taxonomy): Eukaryota > Metazoa > Chordata > Aves > Galliformes > Cracidae > Penelope > Penelope pileata. The sequence continues at coordinate 151,513 of WBMW01004575.1, read as the reverse complement.
TTTGTCCCTTCCCATTTAGTAAGCACTGAGATACATGGAGATCTATGCAAGCACCTTTCTATGTAGTGAGCTAAGAGTAGGCTTTGTTTTTTGAAAAAAACATTGCTTCTGTACTGTGGGACCCTTGTCTCACTGTTTGTGCAGCAGTTTATCTACAAAACCAAAAGTTGTATTAGTTCATACAAATTTTTAATGAACTCCCTCACTTCAGTAGGTATATTACCAATATAATGTAGTCTTCTTGTCTGAATATTGTGTGTAATGTGTGCAAGATCATTCTATCTGTAATGAAGTTACCATTAGGTGAGGCAGTTTCTCAAGTTCTTGATCCAGAAGTTAGTTTCTATCTCAAAGTATTGTTTTTGTTAGGAGTGAGCAATTATTATACTTTCAAAACGTGTGTTTTGTCCAAATGAAAAAAAAAATCAACACATCTATTTAACTGACCTGTTATTTCTGAATATGTAAATACTAGTGAACATATATTTTTTAGACATAACTGTTGAACCAGTTAAGTTCCATGGACTAAAAAGATTTTTACAGAATTCCTTGGGTTGAAAGGGACCTTAAAGATTATCTAGTTCCAACCCTTGGAACTGCCTTGGGCAGGGTTTTCATCCACTAGCTCACATCGTCTAGTGCCCCATCCAACCTGGCTTTGAACACACCCAGGGATGAGACATCCACAGCTTCTCTGGGTAGCCTGTTCCAGTGCTGCATCACCCTCTGAGTAAAGAATTTCCTCCTAGTCTCTAATCTAAACTTCCTTTCTTTTAGTTTGAAACTATTACCCCTTTTCCTATCACTATCAGACTGTGTAAAAAGTCAATCTCCATTGTTTTATTATTATTTATTGTTTTAAATACTAAAATGTCACTCACAATGAGGTCTTCCCAGAGCCTTCTCTTCTCTAGGCTGAACAGGCCCAGCTTCCTCAACCTTTCTTCATAGGAGAGGTGCTCCAGCCCTCTGATCTTCTGTGTGGCCCTCCTCTGGATCTGTTCCAATAGTTCCATGTCTTTCTTGTGCTGGGGGCTTCAAATCTGGATGCAGTACTCCAGATGGGGCCACATGAGGGCAAACCAGAGGGAGACAATCACCTCCCTTGCCCTGTTGGCCTCCCCTCTTTTGATGCAGCCCAGGATAAAGTTGGCCTTCTGGGCTGCAAGTGCACTCTGCTGACTCATATCAAGCTTTATTCTATTGTATCAACTGTACCAGTATGTTGAGATACTGGCTCTGTTTTCTGCTATTGACCTCCATACTAAAGAGACTTTATTCTTTTACCTTGCTTAATTGCAGCACACATTTCACATTCATGGACAGATAACCTGTGCAATAGCATTCATGATCAAGTCCATCTCTTGATCCCAAGCCCATCTATATGTTGAATCCTTTCCTTGGTGGCCTGAGGTTTCATGGGCCCACTGAGACAGAAATTATTCACTGTTATGTTACCAGTCTAGATCTATTTGAGCAACTTCAATCATGGCAGCTTGATCTATCTGCTGGTTGTTTTGATGTTCTTCAATGGCACAACTCTTCAGTACACTGGCATCTACGTGACGTACTTTTATAGCCTTGTTCTCTAACCGGGCAGCAATATCTTTCCACAATGCAGCAGCCCAGATGGGTTTGCCTCTATGCTTCCTGTTGTTTTGCTTCCATTGCTGTAACCACTCCCACAGGGCATTTGCCACTATCCATGAGTCAGTATAGAGATAGAATACTGGCCACTTTGCTCATTCAGCAAAGAGAATATAATGCCAGATGGCCTTCACTTCTGCAAATTGGCTCAATTCAACTTCTCCTTCAGCAGTTTCTGGAATTTGTCATGTAGGGATCCAGACAGCAGCCTTCCATCTTTGATGCCTTCCAACAATACAACAAGACTCAACAGGAACAAGACATATTTCTTCTCATTCTCTGGTAGCTTATTACAAGGTGGGGCCTCTTCAGCATGCATCATCTCCTCCTCTGGGTATATTCCAAAATCTTTGCTTTCGAGCCAGTCCATAATCCCTTCCAATATTCCTGGGTGACTGGGGTTTCCTATTCAAACTCGTTGTGTAATCAGTATGACCCACTTACACCATGTAGCATCAGTTGCATGATGTGTGGAGGGGACCCTCTCTTTGAACATCCAACTCAGCACAGGCAGTTGAGGTGCCAAGAGGGAACTCTGCTTCAGTCCCACCACTTCCAAAGCAGCTCAAACCCCTTCAAATGCTGTCAATATCTCTTTTTCAGTTGGAGAGCAGCAGACTTCGGGTCCTGTATAAGTAATTTTTATTTAAATGAAAGTGTGATTTCTAGATTGCAGTTAAAAAAAGAGAATGAAACTGTAAAATATGTACTTGAATATCTTTATTTCAAGAAATAGTATATTTACTGTAATTCTCATACCACTGCACTTGTTCAGAGAGAGGTGAAGTGGTCAGCAATGTTTTGAGTCAGCATTAATATTGTCTTTAATAATTTTTTCTTTTCTTTTCCTCCACCTACTATGTTCATGAGTAGCACCCTTCCCAAAAAGCAGAAAAGTTGCATATACCACATGACATGAAAAGGAAAGAAATAGCTATGCTAAGAGTAAGGATTTAGAGAGGGGTTTGAAGATCAGAATCTTCTATCAGACAGGTTAATGGTAGTGTAATGGGGATTTCCTATGAGGAAAGTAACTACTGCACTACCAAAACTCACAGCAGTGATGACTTAGAAAACTATGATGGGGTAGTGTGAGAGACCAATGGGAAACTTGACTCAACAGCTCAGGCTGAGAGGGAAAGTGAGGGAGCAGATTGGGTCCTGTGGAGGCAGAGCAGCAAGCTGTTCTACTCACTTCCTTTTATGACAATTTACTGAGGAGGGGCGTGTATGCCCAGCAGAGGCTTTCACCATAAACTCCCAAATCTTCTGGAACCCTGAGCTATGCAGATGCAGGGAAGTTGCCACCCCAAGGGCAGTCTTTGGCCATCTGAACTGCACAAAGGTGAACAGGCATGTTTTGACTTTGTCAACCCACCACCCATGGATGAAGACCCCAGCTCAAGACTAGATCTGAGGATGTGGTGAAAAATCTATCTTTCACTTTTATTTTCTTTTTTTTTCTCTTTCACTCTCTTTCTTTCCTCTCAATCTCCTTTCACTTGTTTTCTTTAGTAGCTCTTATCTAGATTTTGCCTATACAACTAAGTAGTAGAATAGAAAACAACATCTGTGCAAAAGCTCTTATTTATATCCATAATGTTTATTATTGTTGTTAGAAAGTTGCTACTTTCACTCCAAGATGATTGACCAACTGTTGCTGGAAAACCCAATAAATTGTTTTTCATTGTTCGTCTGAATTGTTGTCCAACTCCATTGCACCTGTGACCTCAGCCAAGCAAGGAGTGCCTTATTCACTGGGATTTCGAAGATTCACCTTCCAAACCCACCAAATGGGACAAGACAGGTAGGAAAAAGAGATGGTGGTTGACAACAAAAGGAGCAGAGTGAGATTGTGACTGATATTCTAAAGTTTTGATTTGATTGAAAACTGCAGTGTTGTAGATTACCATAGAGTCATAGAATATCCCAAATTGAAAGGCACTCGTAAGGATCATCTAGTCCAACTCCTGGCTCCACACAGGACCACTCAAAAGTCAGACCATATGTCTGAGAGCATTGCCCAGATGCTTCTTGAACTTCTGCAAGATCAGTGCTGTGACCACTTCCCTAGGAAGCCTGTTCCAATACCTACCAACCTCTGGTGAAGAGCCTTTTCCTGATCATTTGAGATCAGACATTTCTCCAAAAATGGAAATCCCAGGTGATTATTATTTACAGATGTAGATCCCAAATGTGATGCTGAAAGTGAAACAGTACAGTTTTTTCAAAAAATTAAGTCTTGTAACATATATCCCACAGCAAAGATATGAAATGTAGTCGTTGGTGGATATTTTTTGTTTGTTTTATTGTTTTCTAGAGCTTAATGAGGACAGTACAGGACTTGGTCTACTTCAGACTACTCAAGTGCAGACAGGGAGAAAAATTATGCTACCTGGGTAGAGCATACACTCTGAAAAGTAGCTATCTACTGAGAAGACGAGCTACAGTGACATTCCTTGTTTAGTCGCTTTAACAAGAGGATAAACTGGTTTGAACAGAATAAGGGATTGCATAAACAATTATATTCTGATTTCACTGGCACTGCTGTTGTTTCAATATTTCAAAACATTTAAATGCCACATGGACCTTTCTCAGCCAGGTTAACTTCTGCTCATTAAGAACAGTGACTGATTTCTATACGACAGCTGTGTAATCGTGTGGTGGTATTCGGAACAATCATTACATCCAATTTCCTTCATCTAGTAAATGGGAACATGATTTCTGTTTCTCAGGGGCTCAAGAAATGGCAAACAAATTCACAAAGACACTTTAATTTCATCTCCAGCTCTTCTTGTATTACTCTCCTTTCTGAGCTAAATAGTGGCATCACAAGTGGGATATATCCTACCAGCCCCTATGACTTGAGTTACCACATATTAAAAGTTTGTGAGCTAGAATTCTATATGCTTTGTCATAAACCTATAGTCTAAAAACCTCCAACTTCTAAGAAGCAGAGGTGTCTAGTTGTAGTGTTTGAATATACAGTGGGATAAGGATTCATGTTAGGATACAGAGAAAGGGCAGAGAAGCAAAATCAATCTTGGATTAACAGCACGTAGAACTAAACTTACAAATGCTGATCAGTGCCACCCAGTTCTATCCACTGGCTTTTTTTTCTTAAGAAACAACAAATACACTGTTCCAAGGGTGCATACTGCTGAAACTAAAAGTGCAGACTGCAGTAGTTTGCATTGTGAGCCACAGCATCTGTCAGGTAACTGAGATTTTATGACACAGGAAAATGTTGAATGTTAATAGTTGTTGGTTATTGTCCCGCTCCAATTATTGGAGTGAGGGAAGATTCTTTAACATACCCGGAGTGAGACTAAGACACAAACGAGGTCAAATGTTGTCCAACCAGTTTTATAGAAATTCTGGTCAGTGAGGGAGATGGGGATGGGAAAACAGACAATAGCAAAAGGGTAGGAAGTAAGAGCAAGGGTTACATATAAAAAAGCAGGGACAGTCACCACCATGGATCTCACGCCATTGTGTCAGTCCAGGAACATCTTCAGGCCCATGTGAGAGTGAGGGAGCGAGAGCACAGGGGGAGCAGCAGCAGCAGCAGCAGACATCAGGCCATCAGGTCTCAGGCAGCAGGCACCAGGTGAAGCAGGAGCAGGCCTCAGGAGAAGCAGGAGCAGGCTTCAGACAGCAGGCATCAGGCATTGTCAGGCATTGGGCCATCAGGCAGGAAGCAGGAGCAACAAGCAGGCATCAGGTAACAGGGCAGCAGGACCTCATGTCTCAAGCAGCAGGAGGTATCAAGCAGGTCCAGCCAGGCATCCGTCAGGCATCAGTCAGCAGGTAGGCAGCTAGAAGGCAGCAAACAGGCAGCTCCTAGCATTTCCCCGTTGGAGGAGGTCTTTTTATCCTCCTTTTTGGCCAGCATGACATTCCTGGGCACCCAGGTATGTCACGTATCCCACAAACGGGCACGGCCAGGCTTGCACGTCTCCTTCCGTGGTTGCCACCCTGAAGGTGCCAGTCTGAAAGGCTGCTCAATGGCTGTTTAGCGGCTGTTTGTCTCTCATTGCCCCTGGTCTGCAAGCCTTCGGACAGCAGGCAGGTGGGTAAACTTTGAGACAAAAGCGTTCTCACAGCAAGCTTTGAGACAAAAGATTCCAAAACAGTCTCTTACAGTTATGAGAAATCTACAGGTGAATTTAAAACTTCAGGTAATCAAGGTTCACATACGTGTCTGCATTTCCTGGGTACTGTACAACATAGAATCATAGAAACACTAGGTTGGAAAGGACCTACATGATCATCTAGTCCAACCATCCTCCTATCACCATTACTACCCACTAAGCTACTAAATCATATCCCTTAGCATCTCATCCAGACGCTTCTTGAACAGCGCCAGGGACGGTGACTCCACCACCTCCCTAGGCAGGCCATTCCAGTGCCTGACCACTCCTTCAGAGAAAAAGTTTTTTTCTCTGACAGGAGAAATCTTCTCTTTTCAGAGAAACAATCTCTAAATCTTCCCTGGCACAACTTGTGGCCATTCCCTCTTGTCCTGTCATTAGTTATCTGGGAGAAGAGGCCAACCCCCTCCTCACCACAGCCTCCCTTCAGGAAGTTGTAGAGTGCGATGAGGTCTCCCCTGAGCCTCCTCTTCTCCAGACTAAACAATCCCAGCTCCCTCAGCTGCTCCTCATAAGACTTGTGCTCTAGACCCCTCACCAGTTTTGTTGCCCTTCTCTGAACACGTTCCAGG
>WBMW01004575.1:91451-136860 GCA_013396635.1 Penelope pileata | reverse complement strand
GGTTGGCCTTCTGGGCTGCAAGTGCACACTGCCGGCTCATGTTGAGTTTCTCATCAACAGACACCCCCAAACCCTTCTCCTCAGGGCTACTCTCAAGCCACTCTCCACCCAGCCTGTATGTGTGCTTGGGATTGCCCTGACTCAGGTGCAGGACCTTGCTCTTGGCTTTGTTGAACTTCATGAGGTTAGCATGGGCCCACCTCTCAAGGTTGTCCAAGTCCCTCTGGATGGCATCCCTTCCCTCTGGCATGTCAACTGCACCGCACAGCTTGGCATCGTCTGCAAACGTGCTGAGGGTGCACTCGATCCCACTGTCCACGTCACCGACAAAGATGTTAAACAGTACTGGTCCCTGTACTGATCCTTGAAGAACACCACTTGTCACTGGTCTCCATTCAGACATTGAGCCATTGACCACAACTCTCTGATTTTGCAGCTTTAATTTTTCTCTGTCACTAGTGTCTGAAAGTTGTTATTGTGATATTTATGGACGGAAGAATTGTATTTCTGCTGTACAGAAGCTGTCTACCAGACATGAGCTCTGCTAATTGGCTTGCCGATTAAGTCTCATCTCTGAGGAAGTTAAAGGTAAACGTCTTATTTTAGAGCTAATTTGATGTGAAACTACCATACTTCTATAATGCATCACAATTTGAAAGCTAAGCTCTGCTGTGTCTTCCTGTTCTGCCTTAGAGTGCCTCACCAGAGCAACCTCACTTCCTGATACAATATCATGATACCGATATGATACAATATCATATTCTATTGAGCTGAACATTGTTCATTTTCAGAGCTGCACACCTGCAGATGCAAGTAGATAGTGTAGTTGGTGATGCATGGAAACTTGAGCTATGCAAATATAGCAGGGCAATGGCTTTTGGCAAGGTGTTACACCGCTGCAGATATATTGCTGATGAGATGTAGTGGCATAGCCCTCTCTGCACCACAATATGTTGTGTCATATAGATATTTCCGTGTTTGTAAGGGCTCCTTAACAGTATTCAGGGGAAAACAGCTTGCAGGCTTTAATAAGAAATGAAAACGCCTTAGAAGTAACCCAGTTTTCGTAACTGATATTTTTGCTTTATTAAATAGAGCTTAAAGCAATATCACTGACAACTTTCACAAAACTGAAAGGTTTCCTGAATCTCTTATGTCCATTCTCTGATAAACTGTCACAAAGATGATGTGTAGGAGAAAGAAATCTTTCCTCCCTGAGAACCTAGCAGAATTTTTTTTGTTCTGTTGCATTTATTAGGAGACAGAATATTTATAGTTTCTCCCTAATGACATGGGTATAATTTAAATTTAATTTAAAATTAAAATGCTTTTTTTTTTATCCTCTTCTTATACTTTCAGGGCACTTCTAATGCACCTAGAAATAAAAGCACACTTTCTCAAGAGCTGAGCAGGAAATGCTCATCTGCAACTGTGCAGAGGATACCTGATCAGCTGTCTGCAGCCTGGTGGTGGCTGTGGTGGTGGCAGGTCAGATCTTCCAGCTGGAGACCTAGAGATAAACAGTGAGTGGAATAATCATATTACAACAAGTTGGATAGGCTTCAGACTAAAAAGTTTTCTCAGGAAGGTGGATTTTGACACATGATTTTTTGTCAAACTGATTTAGAACAAATGACTTGTTGTTATCGGTTGGAGACACATTGGAGTGTGAGTAACCCCAGTAATATATTTGATCATGCTCATGCGTGTCAGCATTCCTTTGCTACTGGTGAATGGTAGGTAAGGCACGTCTCCTGGAAGATTTTGATACATGAAAGCAAAATAGAAATATCAGAAACGCAAAACATGAGTGGGAGAGAGTTCAGGTTTTTGTCTTCTACTTTTTAAGTAAACTTCCTTTTGAGTGGCTTTCTTAGAAAGAGAGAATGAAAACAAAACTGAGTTTTTACTTCTTACATTCAGATATTGTTACTGCTGCATACCTAAGTGTGCCATGCAAGGCACACTTAAGATGCAATTAAGAGAGTTGCTCAACTTTTATGTAAGTAGAAATATTAATTATCATCTTTGAATAACAAAACACCAAAAATTGCAGTACAGGGCAACGGTTTATGACTAGTCTATTTTAAGCCACTCAGAGCTTCTAGAATACCGAAGATGTAGGCTCTGCATAGTATGGATAACTTTCTTAGTTCAGACAAAGCATAGTTTGAATGTTGTTGTTAAAACCTGACAAAAGGGGTTATAGCCATTTTGCTTTTTTCCTTAAAGCTGCAGAGATAAGTCTCCAAAGTTCATTCAGTTATTTTAGGAAGGAAGTGAAAGAAAATAATAATGAAGCTCATTGATATGCTTACATATTCTTATTCTAGTGGAAGGACAGTTAAGTTACGGTGTTTAAAAGCACCTCCTGCCTTGGGACATTTTGAATGACATCTCAAAATTGTCATTTGCTAGGCTTAAAAGTTTACTATCATAATATCAAATATTCGTAGGGTAGAATTTTATATAATGATGTTTAGAGTTGGGTAAACTGTTTTTCCTCTTATGATTGCTCTTTTTGTGAAGTAATTGTCTAGGTAGTAAGGACATTGTAATAAAGAAACATCACAAAGCAGGGCAGCTCTTCCCTATTCTAGATTGCTCTTTTGTGATAACTTAGACCTTCTTCAGGATCTTTTCAGTTTTGGTAGAATACAGATATAAATTGACTTCTAATATCATTTGGATCAATGCAACTAATCTGAACATTTGACTTTTACAGGTAATTGAGTTCATCGTAGAAACAATTTGTGTTACCAAGGTTTTAGTTGAATGGCATTGCCTTGTCCTCCTTCTAGAAGCTGAATTAAGTTGAAAGACTGCTGAAAGTAACTTATTTTTCTATATTTTTTGCCTGTATACTTTCTTCATTGCAAGTATATCATACAAAGGAAAATGAGCTGGAAAAACTGCAGTTCTTTGCTTAATAAGTGAATGTTGAGTTGGTCCACAGAGCAAGCTCTGTGGTGGTATTTCATTCAAAGCAAAGGCCTGAAGATACGAAGCTATTTCATCTTGCGTAGTCAGCTAATCGTTATCAAACAGAGCTTTGAAAGATCCAAAAGCAAATAATGATCTTAAATATTGAATTATTTTTGCGTGTATGTGTTCTTTTAGATGTGGAACATTCCTCTATCTTTAAACAAACAAATACAAGAGCCCTGCAAATACCCTAATTGCAAACTTGTCTGCAAATATCCATAGATTTTTAAGTTCTATATTTTTTAATTAATACTTATGCACCATAATCGTATATCTCAGTAGTCAGAAAATCTTTCTGGGCTTGTGAGTTTTCCTAGATCAATTATTGTGTTGCACCATGCTATGCAAACAGCTTTCCATTGAAGTATGAGGAGCTGTTAAACATATTGGGCTAAACTCTGCCCTGAGGTTTGACCTAAAAAACTGCTCCACCCCAACTCCAGGTAAATTTCTTCCTCATTTCTTTCATCCTCAACACACACCCTGATCTTCAAATTTCCATGAATAAACAAATTCTCCTTCAAATCTTCACAAAACAAACAGTCTCTCCTCCCACAAAAGAGCAGGTGAAAGCAAAGAAGGCAAAGGAGATACGTTGAATTCACTGAGGGCGTAAAATAAAAGATACTTACTTCCATTCAGTTTCCAAGCCTTCTCAAGCATTTGTTTCAGAATGAATTTGAAAATGAGAATTGCAGGAGAATTCTGAAAGCTAACTGGAAGTAGTTTATGATAGAAGTCTGATTTACTTTTTACATATTAACTCATCTTGATATTTACTGTTTTTGTTTACTTATGTGGTACTTCTTAAAATGGTTAAGGAAATTTTGGTTACAGGTTTTACTTATTTCTGCTATGACTCTTGAACTATGCTTTAAGTGATTTATGAGGAACTGCTAACAATTTTCCTTATATTCTATTCCACTGCTTTGCTTTTGGGTAAAGGAGAGTTCATTCATTTAAAGTAATATGTTAATGACTCATATTTTAAGGCATTTAAAATGAATCTTTTTGTCATATGATAAAATTGTTAAAAGAAACACTGAATAAATGAAGTTTTACTACTGAATTACATAACTGGTGTTCTGAATAATCCCGTAAATAACAACTGGAAGTTTCATTGTTTGGCATATTTTGGAGAATGTGGAGAACAAAATATCTATCTATATTTCAGCCACAGTACTGGAGGTTTTTATGGGGTGAGCTAACCACAGCCTGGAAACATTACAGAATAACATTGCTGTCTAGGAAAGACTCTCCCTGAGAAGACTTCTCCAGGCTACCAGACAAAAGAAATGAGGTGTACACATGCATGTGAGCATGAACGCACAGACACACACAATCCTCTATGATGATTTTTAATAATGGTGTATTATAGAGCTGCTATTTACATTGCCTTAAGCTGAGCTCTCATGTAAAATAAATAAATCTTAAAGTTCGTATTTTCTTCATATTTGCAGGAATGCAGTACACAGCTCAAACAAGCTCCACTGTGCTTGAGACTGGCAGACAGGTTACATAAGAATTTTCTTATGGGGATTGTGGTAGTGATTTGTTTAGGCAGGTTCTTCAGAAACTGGTAGATGATTGGCTATTTCCACCATTGATGCTTAACCAAATATTCTCATAAAGTTTTCCTTTGTTTAGCAGCAATGGAAGAAAATTTTATTCCCTCTTGCAAAGGTTTTAGCAGAGGTAAATTTTGTTTGTAAGATTGCTTACCTTTGAAATATTTTGGAAAACGTCTTGGTTTGACTACTTTGTCAAAAGCTGTGCTGACTCTGATAGGAACAGCAATTATCACTGTAGATGCTATGTAGCTGTTGATGCACTAAGTGTGAAGGTTGACCCCTTAGGTGCTCAATAGTGGGGACAACATACAGCAGGCACCTGAGTAATCATGAAGTACTTATACAGAAAAGTGAAATGTAAGAGGACAAAATTTTATTTGCTTCTCAATGGGCACGTGGATGCATGCAACCTGATGGCTAATTCCTATCACAATTTCTGATCTCAAGCAAGTAGTGGTGGAGCTCAGAGGAGAATATAACCCATGAATGATTATGGAGCTCCCTAGCCAACAAAAATGTACAAGGCCAGGGTAGGACAAGGCCAAGAAGATGGAACACAAAACATCAGCGCTTCATTTCACATGTTCAGGAGCTTTGCAACTCTGTAAGGGATATAGTGTTCACTGCCTGCAAATACAGAGCAGTTACTTAAGCTATGTCTGATCAATGGCCTTTCCTCTACTTCTGTTCTCTTGGGAGCACTGTCTTCCTTGGGATTTATATACTTATCAGAGTCTTTGTGTCAACACAAATTTGCAGGGAAAAATTAAGAGAGAAAGTTTTCAATATCTTAAGAGTTTTTGGGGGGCTTGCTGTAGAAAATTAGGAAGAGTTTTAACTTCTTTTTTCTACCTTAATTGATCAGTATTTCATGTTCCCTTCCTATTTTTGCATCTCTGATTTGAAGGGCTGGGGGAGAAAGTTTTAAATGGTTAAATTTAGTCTGAAATTGACCAAATCGAGATTTATTGGTAGGATCGAAGTGTTGCAAATGAGGTGATCGCAATAAAATCCGTATGTAGGGAAGGTTAAAATCAAGTAATAAAGTATTGGATGAATGGTCATAAAAAGACTGAAGATGCCAAATTTGAATAATAGAAACAGAAGTCAAGCAGTCAGAATGCAACAGATGGAAAGAATTAGTTTAATATGATGGCAAGAAGGAGTCTGTAAAATTTTGTGAAAAGAAATAGAGGTAAGCCACCATGCTGAATGATACTACAGAGTGACTGAAACAGGAGACTTTGATGTAGATTTGATGGGGTGTCCTGTACAGGAGTAAAAATTGCTGGATGAAGTGATCTGGGGAGATAAAAATAAAGCAGAACACTGACCTCCCCTGATGAAATCAGCATTGAGTGCTAAAACGTGGTCACCTTAATAAGCACCTTACTGCCCTAAGAGTAATGCTTTGGTTGCCTTTTTGCTTTTTTACTTTGAGATAAATTGGAGGAAATATCTAGTTCATAATTGCCAGTGCTCATTCACAATCACTGGATTCAGTCTCTGTGGTATTAGTCATTAAAGTTTCCCTCCTACAGTTTCATCTGTCATATGAACTATGATATGCCTATCTCAATTTTTTTTGTGATCAGTTCAGTAAATTTTTTTTTGGCTGGGGTTTGAGTTTGGGGGTGTGTCTGTTGCTTGGATGAGGACTTTGCCTTGGTGGCTAACTGGGAGCAGTATATCAAAAATTAAGAGCAGGTCTATTGCTCTCTATATAAGGTAGTACATGTATACACACGCATATAGATATAAGGATGTCCCTTGACAAAATCATATATACAGTTTTTTCCATGTCAAAATGCATTTTAAATGCTACAACGGCAAGATTTTTTAGTTCTGTAGAAGGCACAACTGTTCAAGTTGTATATGCATTGCTTTTCATAGTGCTACTAATAAGTTTTCCTGCAGTTGAAAGGCCTGTAGTTTATATTTAAAAAGCTAGGAAATGAAAAGTAAATGAAAGATTTCTGATAGCGACCATGAATCCTAGTGCTACATATGTTACTAAAGATATGGAAAGGGGAACATAAGGCAAAGACCCATGCATCAGAGTGCTTTATTTTATTTTTTAAAACAAACAAACACCAAAATTGGAGTTTTCATTTTAAATAAAGTAATAAATATATATATAGATGAAAAAACCACTAGCAGACTTTTACTGCTAACTTCCATGAGCCTTAACAATTCCAACTTTATTATTTTATGTTTCTCCATAAAGCTACTAGTATATTTGAGCTTTACAAACAAGAGGTAAAAAAGTGACTGCTGTTATGTTCATCAAGGAACAGGAAGAATAAATAGATTTTTATATACAAAATAAGATGTGTTTGAATTAGTCCTATCCAGCCTTACTGCAATTACCTTAAGGTGAAATCAAGAGTTCAAAGGAAAATTTTGATTTGAATTTTGATGGTATTCCCAAACACATGATTAATCTTTCTGCTTTTTTTTTTTTTTTAATATCAGTAATTTAGAGTTTTATTTAACCCTTGCCCTTAAAGAAGACTTCTTTTCACGCCTGCAATTTATGCAGAAATTACATGAACCGTTTTACACTTTCACTTAGTTGTAGAAGTACTTAAGTTAGCTAGACAGGGTCCATGTAAACACCTGGGTGGAATGTATGCCATTTCATGTATACTGATTTTAAAAATCAAGGAAATAACAATTCACCCAAATCAAGAACAGGGTCCATGAAGTGTCACATAAAATATGAGATGCACTTTAATCTCTGCCATTATTTTATCCTCAAAAATATGTGCCAAAAAAAAAAAAAAAAGAGTAATGTAGGAAAAATTCTTCAAAACCTCTTTTATCTAGCTAATGACATTGTAACTAGTCCAACAACTGAGGGTGAAATTGTTGAGATTAAACTACCTCCTGGAAGATATACAGAACAAATGGCCAAGACAAAATGGTGCTAAAGAAATCTAGTGGACTACAGAGAATGAGATCCATGTATGGGTAAAATCATAACTCTACTCACATTTGGTGAGAAAACTGTTTATTTATATTCCTTGAATTATTTTTATAAATGCACAACAGGTCTTTCAGATGTGTGTTTTAGTTAAATGAATCACTACTTTTAAAAATTAAGGTAACAGACAAAAGTTGGTGACAGTGTAGCGTAAAAAAAAAGATTTAGCTGTCTTATTTTCAGCATTCCATAATAATATGTACCTATTTCTGCTATGACTGATCTTTTCTTCATCCTTTTTTAATCTTTGTGAGTTTTATCTTTGTGGCAAACTCAAGTCAAGTCCCTCCTATTACAAATGTCTTAGAGTTGATTCTAGGTAACTGTTTTGCTGTCTCCCCTTAATGATATTCTGCTACTTAACACGCACAGGGTCAAAATTCTAGCTGGATGAATAATATCTGTGAATTTTTGAGACTGGGCATAGGTCTAAAGGATTGACTTTTTACCTTGATTAAAAAATACATGACTGATATGTCAATTTTTTCTAAAAACCCTGAATAATTATGTGATTTAAGTTTTGTTCTAGGTCAAGCTTTTTGGAATAAAAACACAGTACTTTATTCTTTTAAGAATATCACACAAAACTACTTTTCTAGCTTTTGATAGTGCTTCTTCTTAGTGGCTTAACCAGATAACAAGAAAAAATGCTTAGTATTTTCATGCTAATTGCAAAATGGAGAATAGTCTGTAGACTAAGTTAAATTTTTTATTTTATTCAAAATGTTATTTTGAAATTTGACTGGCACTTGTAGTGGCTTGCAACGTTAATGGCTTGCAGAACTGAATTTCATAAGTCAGAGTGGTGAACTTTATCTTCAATATTTGCAATGAGTCTGTCTATATCCAGCATCATTTTTTCTATTATTTCTAGCCCTTGAATATTACTGTTTAGTTATTAAATACCTGCAGAATTCTCAATCTGGTCTTCATAATTGACATAAAATTGGGACATCCCTAGTTCTAACCATAATCAACATAACTGATTTTCTTACTTATTCAATATTTGACAGGTTTAATGTTAAATTGCCTGCATTCACTCAAATATTAGAGGAAGAGAATTTGTCAGAAATGCCACTTTTGAATGAACATATATCTTGTGGGGGGGACATCTTATTACTTCTTAGAATAATATGTTTGACTTGTATAATGCTGTACTTAATGAGATTTATTTTACTGCTCCTCTCCCCCCCCAACTTTTTCACATGCAAATCAAACCAAAGTGGTCTGTTTACTTTGGGGAAAGCATCAAAGACTCCTCCACTTATGTTTCATACTTTCTGCTCCATACTTCACACGTTTTCTAAAGCATCTGCTAAGCATGTTCATGTCTGACAGCATAATTCAGAAAGTATAATTGCCTGCACCAATCACTTTCATCAGACTTGCATCAGTATATTTTCAATGATTATTGCTATATTTTTAGCTTGATACTTCCTTGTTCACAGAAAAGAAGCTGTAATGTCACTGGAAACACTGAATATGAGTGGCCTTAATGGGTCCAGTCAAAAATTTCATGATTCCTGTCTCTCCATCCTTGCTGTTTTTGGCTTACAGGTACTTCTTGCTGTGGCTGTTTCTGTGTGCTTAGAAACATTGTGTCTTTCTCATGAGTTTGTAGTAAGGAGTTTTAGATCTAAGTGTAAGGAAGAATTGCTCAATTTATTGTCTTATTATTATTTATTTCTTTTCATGAACCTGCAACTACGAATTTCAGTGGAGGCCTCCTAGGTCTAGGGAGTCGATTCTTGTATGGAAGTCGTGCCATATCCTAGCTACCTCTGTCTCTAGTCTGTCTGTACAGATGAGCCATTCTGCTTTTAAAGCAAATCTCTTCCTTGTTTTCACTTCTGATGTGATTCTTTTCAGATTGAAGTGCAGCAGCTGATGTGCTCCAGGCATGCACCTAAAGGAGCTCTTACTACTGATGACTGTTCAGGCAGTGGGACCAGAAAATAGTTTGAAATAAGCCCCCCCTAAAACTTTTATACTGTCACTGTCAACACCAGCTGTTTCACTCTTCAAATCTAGTAGTTAAAATAAAAAAAATTATCAGTACAGATAGACATCCATTCATTTAGATTAGAAAATCTTTTAGCCCTCAATATATACTACTGCATCCTTGAAAACCTGAAATAACTCAGCAAAAGCAGCATCTTGCTGATTTCTATCAACTGCTCCCAACCATTACTTATCTCAGATTAGGTGCTGAGAATACGCAGAAAAGCTAAGACTTAAAAGCACAGCATCCTTTCCAAAATGTTTCAGCATCTTGGTACGTATCTATACAGTGAGATATGAATGTACAATTCAGCTTCAAGGTGAATTCATTCGTTACATGCTTTTCATAGTTTTAGTTTCTTGTTTGATGTGATTAAATGTGTTTCTTCTCCCAAAAATATCAAATCCACTTTGTCAGACTCCCATGGGTATAATTATCTAAATTGTCAATTGACATGAACAAGAATAGCTAAGACCTATTTCCCATCCTAACAGATATTTTTTAACGTACACTTTCGTGTTAAATATTACACTTTTAAAATAAGCCTTCTAATCTTTCTTATAATTCATTATGACCCTATGGTGAGTACTGGAACATGACATAGAGCAAATCTGCTCACCTGTACTATTCCTGAAGAATAAACATATTTGGACTGAAGGATTTATTTTAATTTAAACCTTTTAATACTCTCATTTTGTATTTTATTGATGGAACTGTTTGGGGTTTCTTTCTAGGACTGTGTAAATAACTGATTTTCTTGGTTGAGTTCATAAACTGTGAGGGGAAAAGATCCCTCAGACAAAACCAATGTAGGTAGAAGTAGGAAATGTATTTGATTTGGGCTCTCCCTCCTTTCTCTCTTCATATCTTACAAACATTTTGATTTCTGGCACGTATGGTAGAAAATGGCAATGGCATTTTGAATAACAATTCAACCGTAATGTTTCTGGAAAGTTAAAGGACACAATTCAGTCCCTGTCTTCTGCTGAATGCCTGTTTCTTCCATTAGAGAGAGCTAACTGCTCTGTTTTAGACAGAAATGGATCTTTGTGGCCTACTTAAGCATTTGTTTGACCCAAAATAATGTCTCTTGATATTTTTTATATCTATAAATGTTATAAAACAAGTACTAAGTTGCTCAGAAAGCAAACATCAGTGTCTAAGCATTATAACTAAGAAGCTTACGAGCATTTGCATTAAACCTGTTTAAAATAAAATAATCAATTTACAATAGAGGCATACTTTCAGGGCTCTATACTCTCCTCTTTCACCTCCTTTTACTTATATAGAGACTCTTACTCTTATAGAGACTCTATACTCTCCTTTACTTTCATCTATACTCTCCTCTGGTAATCCTTGATGTTATTGAAAAGCTTGCCTGCCTGAATTCAGTCAAAATAAAATGGTCTTGAAGGAACAAAGCCTCATCCTACTTTTGTCTTACTAGCAGAATAGGACTTTGGAGCAATTGAGAAGCTGATATTAAAAAGAAGGCAAATAATGAAGGGGAAACTTAAACAAGTACTATAGTAGGAAAAAAAATAAATGCAGCATTTAAAGCTGAGCAGAATACACATTCTTAAAGGATGGCTAGGGCTTATGAAGTGACTGTATTGCAATGTACAATAATGGTCATTAACTTTGAACCATGAACTTTTGAGGGTTTCAGTTTAATTTCCAAGAGTAGAAAATTATTTTAACCTCATAGTCCAATTATTGCAGTTGCGTACAGTTTAACTAGATATCACTTTATGAACATATTCAGTACAATGGCACTTGTATGTTCCAAGATACAGGATCTTGAAACCAGAATAACAATAAAAATGAATATAGTCACTTTTAATATACTAAATAGTTACTAAAAATATAGAATATGACCTAGGATTTTATTTTACAGACAAGTCTTTTCTATAATTCTCTTCTCTGTATTATAATTCTAAGGCTCTGATTTTTTTCTGCCATAGGTTCTTTGGTTTAAGGCAACATTCTGAATGAACTATTTCTGTCAGTCTTTGACATCATATATAGCAATAAATTTTACTGTTAGATGGTTGGTTATTAACTATGAAAAATAGTAAGTGTGGTAAAGGGTAATGCAACGTGTCATTCTATTTGAAGGATTCTGTGAAAATCATTTCATAAAATATTGAAGCTGTATTGTACGTGTGAAATCATGGCTTTTTTATTTCTCTTTGCCTATTTAAGAATCTTTCTAACCAGTGTTTTCCACATCTGAAAAATAGATCTGTTTCTTAAAATGAAAACAAAAACCAAATAAGACATTTAAACTCACAATTTTAATGATTTATGTAATTGTAGATGTTAAAGATTTGTACAGACTGATGCTACTCATTTGCTTTTGCATCCCATTTCCTAATATACGTTTCTGAAGAAGATATAAACATACTAGACTAACTAGAATCTGAAGGGTAAAGACAACAGATTTCAGAAAAGTAAGATTGCATGTTATTTAAGACAATGACAGATTATTTTAAGAATGAATGAGTTTTTTTGTCCACTGTAATAGAAGTGTCTGTTATAGAAGACAGAAGAGCCTTCTTTTTCATTTCCCAGGTTTAAAATTAGAAGAAAAATTCATTTCAAAAATGAATTTTTTCTGTATGTGTGAAACATGAAAAAACAAACTCTGTGTTACTTCAAAAGATACTGTCACAGGGTACAAACTGAAGATAATGAGCCTCTTCTCAGCACACCAGATACTTCTTTCCCTTCCATTTTTGAGATTCACATACTGCCTTAAACAATTCCACTTCCTTTCTTAGAAAATCCATTAGAATTCTTTCACATGGAATGGAAACTGTATAAAACTTTCAGTGGAGCTACTTCATTTGAGGTTTCTGGAGTGTGATACATGTGAAAATATGCAGGCTACCTAATATAACTAAATCATGAGCAGTAAAAATAATTACAGATGTAGCTTCATCTGGTAACAAACTAAACCAGAGCAGCCAGCTTTAACTATGCTAATTTTATTGAAAAGCACAGCCTTTTTCACATTCATTTTAACACAAGGTGAGGTTTTCTTAGTACTGTATATTTAGATGAATATGATATGAAAAGAATCTAAGAATGAAGAGAAACTGAAAAACTTCAGCACCTCCTGAAAATTTCGCTACTGTAAGTAGTAAAAAAGTACTGTAAGCGTTCTCTATTTGGAGGTATGGAAGTTGAGTTAAAGCACATAGAATGACGAAGAAGCCTCTCCTGCACATGTGCAAATTACAGTTGACTTATTTTTATTGTGCTTATGCTTTCCTATTTCTAACTGGCTATTATGCCAAACTGAAAACTTAAAAACATATGGGAGGCAACAGATGTGAATATTTAATCTCCAAAAGAAATAGAACATTGTCTCAGTACTGCTAAAACTTTCTTGTTCTTGTAGGTGAGCTTTATGCTTATGGAACCTCTCAGAAACCCTGACGTTGTAGTAGTTACTTCAGTAGGAACCTAACCCTTCTGTTTTATCTAATAATTGCCTTGACTGACTAAAGTGGCTTGGTGAACCTTTCAGAGGCTGGTATGATCTAGAAACCTCCTACACCTTGGTACATCTCCAACACATTTTGTATATAGCACTATCGGAGCAGAGGAGTAATCACGAATAAAAAGTGCTAAAAGGAGAACAAGTTAACCTTTAGATTCTGCAAGTATGGGTGGTGATTTCTGTGCTTTTTTTGTTTTGTTTTCCTGATATAAAAAAATCGTAAAAATTGGCTGAAATATTGCCTTAAACTATAACTTATAATAAGATCTGGACAGCTTTACAGACTTTACATGATGAGAATAAAGTCCTGATATTAATTCCTTTTGATTTCTAATTGGGCTGATAATTACTTTAAATGGAACCTTGCTCTACCAGCAGTTCTACATAATTAATTTCACTTGTGGCTGAAACATTCTCCTTGATAAGGATTCTTGATGAGTGACTTCTACTTTCAGGTTTAAAAAAAAAAAAAAAATTCGAACCTGCTGGCAGAGTTTGTTCATTCTTAGTGGAACACTATTCTGTTACTATTAAAATCTCCTTACACTGGAAATTCTTATATTAAACTATATAACATAAGTTCTCTTAAACTAAAAACAGGATGTTGTGTTTGAACTTCTGCTTCCCTTAGATTAGTGATAAAAATTAAGGCGGTAAGTGATCTGATTTTAAGTGATTAAAACAAAAACTTGACCATTGCTGACTTCCAACATCTTCCAATGTTTCCTGCTTCTTACTGCAACTATCAAAGGTGTTAACAAGACTATTATTATTATCATTTTATTATTCTGTGCTAAGATTGTTTTAAGAAAAACTTTATATCTAGAGGAATTCAATACTGATTTTAAAAAGTTAGAGTTTCTAGATGAGTGTTCTGTCTTCTTTGTTCCTTTTGTTTTGATTTGATTGAAAACGAAATCTACTTGAAAATGGGAATTTTGAGAATTAAACTTATTTAGAAGTTTCTGCTATTGGTTGGAAAGTAGAGAGAACTTCTGTTGTTTATGTTTGGTATTTTTTAGGCATACAAGAACTAGAAAAACAACAGATTGGATTTCGTGTGGCAAAGATTTATAAAGGGGTCTCTTATTGAGTCTTTGGGCTGCTAAGGATATAATTCTACTTAGTAGATTTTATTTGTTGCTGTCCAAATTATTGTCAAGGCACTTATTATATTTAGATTTAGTTTTAATTCCTGTAAGCTACCAGCACCAATATTGTTTACTTACTGTCTGATTGCTCCATTTATTCCAGTGTTAGATTATCCGAGAGTGGGTTATTTGGATTATTTTATACTGGTGATAAATCTGACTTAATAAATTAGTTATATAAGAAGAAAAGATAGTAATCAATCTTTATGCTGATTTTAGTTTCTCTCAAGTGAACCTAAGAAAATCTTTTTTGGCATGTAGATGGGTGGGGCAAGAAGGAAAGACAGCAGCAGAGTGCATTGGAAGGGAAAGGCTCCATCAAATTTGTCCTTCATAAATAGCTTGCTGTAACAATTTAGGAATATATTGGCACTAAATTCAATTTGAATGAAAGTAGGATCAGGGATAAAATTTCAAAGTGTTCAGAAGAACATAAATTAACTTTAGTAGAAAGAACAAGAAATAAAACAATATTTTAAAAAACAAGAACAACAAAAAATATTGAGGAAGATGACAATGTTCAAATTCTGTTCTAGAGGAGCCTGTAAATCAATATGTTATGTGTTACACCACTCTATCATTCCAGTGATACATGTAAGCGGTATTTGGGCATCTATCTATAAATAGCAGTGACATATCCCTTATGTACTGATGACTGTGTAGCCCTTCGGCTCATCACTGTTGTCATACTCCTACAGCTGAACAGCACAAATACTGTGTGCATTATAGGCTGTATCTGTAACACCAAGGGGATTGAAATAATGTAGTCTGCTAGCCTACTATTTACATTAATGTTCATCTTGGATGCTCTACTGAAACTTGAGGGAAAAGGGAATTGCATTTTTTGTTTTTCTTTACTCTTTCAGCTGTAGGGATATGGAGTAACTGTTGTTTTTTGCTTGACTTGTTTATACAAAGCATCTACTTAGGAGATGGCATCTGACCATCTCCCAGTACAGCTGCTGCAGAGCTGTCTGGGGCACAATCCACATTTATTCAGTGTGAATCTTTATATCAAGAATTTCTCTACGGAAGAGGGGACAAAATAAACCTCATATCATCTTTAAAGTCATTTTAAAAAGTACCACAATCATTTTTGTATTATAATAAATAATCGTGTATATGAAAATAAAAAGTTTATGTAAAGAACATTTTTTTTGTCATCTTGTATTCTCCTTTTTCTTTGAAGTTCACTTCATGAGGGACATCAGGGAGAAGAGCTGTTCTATTGTGCTGCTTTTAAACAGGCAATGTGCAATGTTCAGTGGTTCCTGCAGAACGGAAATCCTATCTTGTGATCATCACTGAACTATGACAATTCTAAACCCACTAGGTAATGGCAATTTTAAACCCACTATGTTAAGCAGGAGAAATATTCTGCTAGGTAGTTTGATCACTTTCACAAGTGACTAAAAGTAAATGAACATTCTTTCTGTGAAAAATGTTATTTCCAGTTTGATTCAGGCAATGGAAACGTTTGGAGAGAGCTCTCTCTAAAGCACTATAAGGGATGCTCCAAAAGTAATGCCTCCTTTTTTATTCTGCTGGCCCACAATGTCAGAGGCGGATGTTGGCAGTTTTCTGGACTGTGTCATTACTGATGATGAGATGTAGCATCACTACTACAAGCTGGAGTAAAAACAACAGTCTGTGGAGCGGTGACGTGTGAGTTTCTCATCAAAGAAAAATTTCAAGATACAATCCTCATTGGGTAAAGTGATGTGCATTGTCTTTTGCAATATGAAAGGGGTCATCTTTCTGAATTTCCTGGAACCCAGACAAACAATCAAGTCTAGCCACTACATTGTGACAGTGACCAAGCTGAAGGCTAAACCTTCTAGAGGCAGGTCAGAGAAGAAGACAGCCTTTCTCTTGCAACACAATAACACCAGGCCCCATACCAGTTTGAAGACCATGGAGCATGTTGCCAGTCTTGGCTGGACTGTCCTACAACACCCACCTTAGATTCTGGATTTGGCACCTCTTGACTTTCCATCTGTTTGGGCCGATGAAAGATGGGCTACATGAGCAACATTTTCCTAGCGACAATACTGTCATAGCAGCTATGAAACAGCGGGTCACCTCCACTGGTGCAGATTTTTATGAGCATGGCATGCAGGCTCCTGTTCATTGCTGGCAAACGCACATTGCTAACAGTGGTGACTATGTTGAAAAATAGTGTTTTGCAGCTGAGAATTTTCTCTATAAATAGTGTTATTGTGCTCTTTGTATCTGTTGTAGTTTCCATAGAAATAAATAGAAGGCATTACTTTCAGAGTGATACACACTTTCTTATGTGCAAGACATGGAATAATGATTTAAAACGTCAGATAGCTCCACAAACAGATGTCAGTCCCAAGAAAATAGTGACAGTGTACAAGAACTGCATGCATGCTCTTGTTCGTTGCTGGTGAAAGTGCATAGACTATGTTGAGAAATAGTATGTTGTAGTTGAGAATTTGCTCTATCAAGTAGTGCTATTATGCTTTTTGTACCTGTTATAGTTTCTAGGGAAATAAATAGGAGACATTACTTTTGGAGAGACCTCTATATTTTATATTTTTTATAGCAATAGAAATAATTGACTTGTGAGCAATTGCACTACTAGTTTTTAATTCTGGGGCTCAATTTTTCATTTTCTACCAAAACAATGCCTTGTTATATTACATAGAAGATGTGAATGAGAGAAACTTGAGCAGAAAGTTCTGAAAGATGCTCAATACTCTAAAGAGAGAGATTCCAGAGAGGAAGAGGGTCAGCTCTGCAATCAGGTGAATGTAATGTCACTTTGTAGTCTCCTATAAAAGGAATAGAAAATGAGAAAGGCTAAAAGGAACAAAATACTAAGAACATACAAACAGTCTGATTGTCCCAAAATTATATTTAAAATAGATTTCTAAAGCCTTCTGAACAGTGGATTGGAATGTTATCTTGAATCTAAAGAATTTCATCATGTTGAAGAAATGATCAAAATGATTATAATGATCAAAATAGAAGTAGTTTAATCATTCTTTTATTCATTAAACTACTTATTACAAACAATAGCACCAGTTAGTGTTATAGTGTCATATAATAGTATTATAGAAATGTTTTTCTGCCTTCTAATTCATCATAGGGGCTGTATTTAGCGTCAGTGTAAATGGAAGAGGAGATTTGCTAAAATACAGCTTGACATTCTGTTCCTCTGAAGTTTTAGTGAAGTAATGCTGGTCTTCTAGTTTAATATTGTGGGAAAACAGCTGCTTTTGACCTTACAATTTTTATTTTAAAAGATTATGTTTTAAGCTTTTAAAGCCCCAAACTAAGCCTTTTAAATAAAAACCTAAAATGTTAAGGTGCAGATCTTCATCTATTATAAACTACCATCTCTCCAAAGAAGCCATCGGACAGATTAAGTCAATTGACAGGATGTCAATCAATCATGCTTTTTGTTTGTGGCTGGAAATGACTTAATCATTGTTATTTTATATATGTATAAGGATTCTCTTCCATTATCCCTCTTTGTGTACTTCATGCTCTTAGTAAGTAAACATAAAGTACCAGTGTGGAATGTATCTTTGAGAGAGATTTTGGAAATTAGGAAGGCTATTTTAGGGAGGTCGTATCTCTACTGGTGGCTGAGAGTGCCCATGAACTCAACATAAGTACGTACCATGTATACAATGAGCATATTCACAGAGCTGTTGACTTGCGTTGTTCTGCACTCTGACTATTTGCACAGTGTTTCCCCAGGGTGGCCTGTGTGCCAAGCAGGCAGTCTGCACTCTTTTACCCCGTGACTGACTCTGCACAGAGAAAGAAATAAAAGAATTCATGGAAGTGATNGAATAATTTAAGGTACCGTTTCTGAAGAAGGCTTTTGGCTTTAAATTGCAGCCCTCTTTTTATGAGGTAAGAAGAGCTTAGTTTGTTCTCTGCAGTGCAATTAAACACCAGGGAGATCCAGATATCACTGAAAATTGAAACATCCAACAGGTTCTTAT
The DNA here is from genome assembly GCA_013396635.1 of Penelope pileata. NCBI lineage: Eukaryota > Metazoa > Chordata > Aves > Galliformes > Cracidae > Penelope > Penelope pileata. The sequence goes on along the minus strand of WBMW01004575.1, from coordinate 118,674 downwards.
TACACTGAGTTTCACAATGTTAAAAATAAATAAATTCTAATGAGTGACAGAATTTTGCTGCAGATTTCACTGCGGATAGTTCACTTGGCACCAGTGATGAATTTTGTTGGTACCATTAAAGATGCAAGTAATATGCCACTATTGATGTACAGTACAGCTTTTTCCTTTATACGAGTGTGCCTAGTACTGCAGATAGATAACCATAAGTTCTATTAGCTATTTGTAGCTATTGTTTCAACAAGAGATGCAGTGGTAATTTTAAGTCCTTGGGTTTGACAAAAGCTTAGAAATTTAGAGAAAGTTTGATATTAAAATAAATAAGAACACAGAAAAAAAATCATGTTTATCAGATATTTTACAGGGTATTTTTTTTTCTGTTGTAACCAAAACTGATCTCTTCTAAAAAATTAGTTATGTTTTAAGTGAGATATTCTTAAAAATCTTTCTCCATAAAGTCAGGGAAGAACATTGATTTAGGAATAAGTCTGCCAGCTTTGTAAACGTCCATATCATAATCTTAAACAACAACAAAATCCTAAATGTTTTAATTTTGATAAACATTTAATAATCATCTAGTTCACACAGAATAGCGACTTCTGTCCATTTGATTTCAGTAGGAACATACTTCTATAAGTTGTACTGCTTGCAGTTTCATTCACATACCATGAATGTTAGATTATCACTTGGCACGAGAGGAACTTCAGAGGAGAGTACACAGATCATTCCTACATTTGAATTAATAATTCCTAAAGCTGCATAGATTGTAGCATGTTAGACTTCATGACCTAAACAGATAGTCTTGATCCAATCTAGGCTGGTATATCTACAGCAAAACATACCTGGTGCTAAGGAATGTGCCACTGGGCATTCATTACGAGGCATTTTCCTTCTGTAGTGGTATTGATCAACTCCAGGTTATGCTAATGCACTGCTGGGAGTGCTATCAATCAACAGGATAGAGAAAGCACGAGTAGAAAAGCTTTAGAGGGCTAGTGTTAGCTTCCAGATTTTGATCAAGTTCTTCATTTCCTGTAAGAAAGGATTGAGTGATTTAGTCATTTTTCTCTGCGGTTAATATTGTTTTATTTGTTCAAAATAAAAAAAGAAAAATCTAACTAGTACTGCTGCCATGTTCTGTCTTTCTTTTGTTCGAGTTAGTTTTACTTAGCTACAGGGCATGTCAGTTATTGTAAGCAAATGCAGCTTCCTTTTGAAAATGGCACCAGCTTCCTGCTCTATGAAGCAAAAAACTCCCAACATGCTCCCAAAAGAGAATTCAAATTATATGTCTACACATATTTAAAATGTTTTGTTGTAGGTAGAGAAGGATTTGATTCAACAATTTCTTGATTTGATTGAATGATGAATGGACTGTAATTGATATTGAAGAGTTTTGTTGGTGATTTTTTTTTTGCTGTTGTTTTTGTTTGATTTAGGAATTAATCACACCAAAATTACTTGAGAGATTTTTTGGTCAATATGTTTTTCTGATGTATATTCAAAACCACCGTACAGTTTTTCATTCTTTACCTCTTTTTTTCCATCTTGGCTCTGTGGAGGGCTGGTGATATCTTGGATTTTCATATGGCCAAGAGAAGAATAAATTGGATAGGCCTTCAAGGGGTGGCACATTTGGAGAAATCTCCTTTGAGATTCAATGTGAAAGAGTATGCTTACATTGACATATATGAAGTTCAGAAAGAATTTTCTCTTTTTCACAGACCTTGGTATGTTTTAAAGGTGTAAAAAACTGTAAATTAGCATGTCAGATCAGAACAAGGTATGTTCAGCATCTGTTAAGGGTTAGTGCATTTATACATAAAAATTTAATATATGGATTAGCATTATGGCTTTACATTTGAAACAAACTAGAAGGAATAGACTGTTCCTGCATTTGAGTTTGTTAATTCAACAATTTGTGTATTATTTTTTTCTGCAATAATACTTTGACAATCTTATGAAATTGGAGAAATAGGAGCATTGATTTAACAACTAAATCAATATCAGATATACTATTGACTCAGAGTAGAACAAAATTTCGTTCTCTGAGTTTATCATTACAGGAACAGGGCAACAAATGACTCAGGTCTGAGACATCTGGACTTGAGAAACAGCATGATTAGGATGGATGCAGTGAACCAGTATTTTCTGGAGACAGAAACTTTCTGGGTTCTGTAATAACAGTTTTAAGCACAGCATAATCTTTAAAAAGTACTGCATGCAGTGGATAAGCACATGAAAGCACTCCTAGTGAGAATTAGGGTTATAAATGACAGAGTGAGGTTCTGCCTCTTAAAGAGCCCAGTAACGATAGTCTCATTTTCTGTTGAGCAAAGGTTTTCTTTAACTATTGGGCTATTGGAACTATTCCTTAGAGATTAAAAGATAAAAGGTGTTGAGCTTTACCCAGTTTGTTAGAATGATTTGTTCTTGAATAGAAACACATGATAAAGATTTTCCTGGGTTTTTCTTCCTAAATAATTCTGAAATGCCAGTGCAGTTTTCATTAGTGAATTCTCCACAAGGAAGAAATCACGTTTGTATGTGCAACAGATATTCTTTGTGTTCTTTTTTTTTCCTCTTTTTTTTCTTTTTTTTTTTTTCCCTTTCTCCTTTCCACATGGACATCAGCACTTTGCTCTTTCAGCTTTCAGTGGGCCCTGTTCAGACAGATCTTCTCCAAAAGCTGTTACTGAAGAGAACCTGCTACCAAAATACCTGCATACAAATTAACTTGTTTTTTTCCCCTTTAAGGGAAAGTTTGGGGTTCTTCTCGATTTGTACATTAACAAAAATCTTTTCAAATCCTCTTGTGTCAATAATATGAAGAAAAGTGTGTCAGCTCAACCATGTAAACAAAGAAACTTCATGATTGTCTTGATGACATGCATCCTTGCATTATTTCTTTTTTAAGTTTATTTTATTTGCTCACAGGAAACTGAGGTGAATCTGTTCTCATATTGATGAAAGGATCCAAGGATCCTTCTAAATATGCCTTTTGCCACCACTTTTACCAAGAGCTGAATTACTGGGATACTTGGACTCACTGCCTGAGCCCATGTGGCTGATCTCAAGATTTTTCTTTTTAGTTGCCCAACAAGTGGAAACTTCTATACAAATTTATTAGACAATGCCCCAAAATGTTGATAGAAAATCTTTATCATAATGTCTACGTACCATGCAAATTTTACTGCCATTATTTCTGAGGAGAAAAAAGCTGCTTCAGAGTTAGTTACACGTCTGTTATCTTTTTAAATAAATTTTAAGATGTTGATATCTGTATGCTCTTTCTCCAAGAGGGGGATTGACAGTGCAGACTGCAATTTGAAACGGTGACTGCCAGCAATGATATTCAAGAGACCAGAAAAAGAGGCTTTTCTTTTAAAAAAAACAAAACACTGTGGACGGTCCCAAGCATATAACCAATTACTTATCTTCTTGTCCATCTATCTTTTGTTGTGTGAATATTTTTCACAGTATGAATGTCTTAAGACCCTTAATAGGGGCCTTAATAGATGCTTGCTGCTGATCATCAAATTGACACTACTTAGAAAGCTTTTTTTTTTTTAAAAAAAAAAAAGGTTGATAGCAGTTTGATAATGAGGACACTGTAGTTTCAGTTGCTGTATAGCAACCACTGTGCAGCACAAAAGAGGCAAGGTAGATACCCAATTATTTCATCTGTAATGATAATAAACTGTTAGATAATTTAGCAGAGTCAGATGGAAATTCAAGTTATTTTATAAATGTTATCTTACAAGTGCTGTGAGTTGAGCACAATATTAACCACTGAGTAGGAAAGGTATAAAATTATTTTACTTAAACATGCAAAGAAAAATACTTGGATCTGCTTATTATTCACCCTTACTACCTTAGCTAATTTTGTTTGGGAGGGCCATGACAAGGCAACTTTAAGAGTTGGCATGTTTGGATACAAGGGAATATATTCATTTCTGTCTGCAGTTGTCTTTCCCCTTCTGGAAGTTTCAATTTTGTCATTGCTTAATAACTCCAAATACAGAGAATCTTACTTTGTCTATACGTATGAGTTTTCCTTCTCCTGTCACTCAATTACAGTGTATCTCTCTTTGTGTTCAAACAATTGTTTCCCCTTTAAAATTGCTGTAAGAAATCCGAGCAATGAAATTTCAGACAGGTATGTGAAGCACTTGAATGGTCAATTCTGAGTTAAGCCTAGATATTGACTTCAAAATAAGTCTAGGTATTCATTTCCTGACAGATTTAAAAGAAAAAAGATTTGGATGATTGTTTCCACATTCAATGTTCTATTGAGAAAAACAGTAAAAGAATGTAAATCTTTTTTTTTTTTTTTTTTTGGCTTATTGAAGATGACAGTATACATATTTATTTAGACACACAGCCCATGTGCATGTGACCCACTTCACAGAATAGTTGAGGTTGGAAGGGACCTCTGAGAGACTGAGAGAGGGAGAGAAAGAGAGAGAGGGAGAGAGAGGGAGAGAGAGAGAGGGAGAGAGGGAGAGAGAGAGAGAGAGAAAGAAAGATCAAAAAGAAGCAGAACAAGGAAGGAGTGGAGGAAGCACGAGAGAAATGATGTGCAGCAGAGACCCCCTAGCTCCAAATGAAACAGATTGTATGATCATAAGAGTTTTGGGACTTTTTCTGTTACATTTAACAACGTACGTAAAAGTGTAAGCATTAATATTTCTCTTTTCTGCTCTCCATTCTATTTTACTACAAGCTAAAGATATTGTCAATAAAGTTGCTTTCTCAATAAATGTTATTTTATGTCATTTTTAATTACATTAATGTCAAAATTTAAGTAATTTTTAAGTGCTTACACATCCGTAGACAGAACTTGGCCTTTTACTGGAATGCTTTCTATCCATCATTTTGATCCATATTTTCATTGTTCAAGCATGCTACAATCCTTGACTGGAAAGGACAGTAAATCTCTCAATAAATCCTGATGATAAATCTTTCATGGCTTAAGACATTTTTAAGCTCTAGAGACTCATTAATGCTGGATTCTTTTTCTTAAATTGAATGTTTTAATGGATTTTAAATATATATAAAAACATAAATTAATATTACATGCTGCAAAGATGTGAAATCTTATTTTGAACAAATTCTAAAGGGATTGTGTTTTTCAAAGAAAAACTGAAAAAAGAATTGCTGCTATTAACTGAAGAGTGGTTGTATTGTGTGTAGTATTTATTACTTCTCCAAGTTAAATGTATCCATTTCAGTTATTTTGAAGTGCTTCATAACCACTATATTTAAATGCCCACTTTTTCCTGATATATGTCATCAAATGTATGTGATAGGAATGTTTGTTCATGGAGAAGTTGTTATGCCAAAAGAAATACTGTTCATTGGAATTTCTTTACATTAATTTTATATGTTTTATTTTATCTTGACAAGTTCTGTGTTTGCATGTAATTCACCTTTCTGCTGCTAAGAAAGTTCTTAGTGCAGATTCAAAAAAAAAAATCTACCAAAAAAAAAAAAAGGAATTTTGAAACTTGTTAATCTGAAACATTTTTACAAGAATGACATTTGTGCACACAACATGTAGGTCAATGCACCTGATATTGCACAGGTGTGAAACAGCATGTAATATTTAGCACTCTGCAGGGAAGTTGAAAATTGGCAAGGGGTATCAGTGCTAAATCTAAACCCAGAAAATTCAGACAAACCAGAGCAGCTTAAGTTGTTAAGCATTAATCAAGTGTCTCCATAACGACAGGTCAGTACTGTAGGTGCTAATTCATGAGGAAAAGTTAGGCAGTGTTTCATGGGAGGAGGAAATGGTTAATGCAAGGTAGACAAAACTCTCTTGCATCACAAGCCATTTAATGAGTAAGAAGTCTGAGGATCATTGGAATTATAATATTTCAGTGCTTTACTGATGTCATAAACTACACACTGATGCTGGTTACATGAAATATTTCATGAAAAATTTGCTCTTCTGGAGGACTCAGAAGAGACAGGAAAAAAAATGTATCTTTGCTTCACCAGCTTTACTATAGGTGCCTGATTCTAGTCCAATTACAACTGCATCTTGAGGCTTTATTTTACTCAAACCTAACCTTAATTTCTGATTTAGATCCCCACTCCTCTCACCACACCAATAATTCCTGGTATTTATTCCTTCATTACTCCAAGCTTCATCTGGCTACCCATTTCCTGTCCCAATCCAGTAGTACTTTTACTGGCATAGAAATGTCATTTGGAAAGGGATCTCAATGTTTTAGTTTCACGGAATAGTTTTCATATATGAGACACTCTGACATTGCCTAACGTGTTCTTTGTACAAGCCTTTTGATAACTGCATTTCTTGTGTATGTGACCACTAGACTCCAAAATAAACTTTGGGAGTAATGTAAAAGGTCATATTCCTGTCACTGCTATTTCAGAACCATCTACTGATCTGATAAACACATGGACAGAGAGTTTTAACGGAGGGAAAGAAAGAAAATAACAACAACAAAAAAAAAGAAAACATAGGAATAAAACCATGATCCTAAAAAAAATGTGTATCTTAGAGCATGCTAAAGTAGTAGGTGTTTGCCCAGGTCTCTGACTCCATATACCTTAAATAAGAGTTTTTTCAGTTTGTCTGCGCTCTTATGTGGTATAGCCTCATGTCCTTAGCTTGTTTTCACCAGTGAGTTTTCCTATTAAACTGAAACCATTTACAGTCCATAAATTACAGTAGAGGGGCTGGTGTATGATCTTTATACAAACTTTATTTCTGGTCCCAGAGGGGATATATACAACAGGAAGAAAATACATCTATTAAATGTTTTTATTCAAGACACAATTATGCCAGCTTAAATTTGTCTTTCAAGGAAAAAACACTTAAAGGTCATTTACTGGCTGAAAAGTATATGATTATAAGTACAATCCTTAATGCATAATTTTTCCTCTTAGGCTGAGTTGAGTTCTAAGCAATTTTCCCTCTCCGCTGCGTAAGGCAGAATGCAGTACAAGTGTGCTACAAATACATATATTAATCCAAAATATGTGTGTGCTGTCTGGGCTTGCTCCTAGTGCTAGGCCAAATAATTCAAATAGTTTGTATAACATTTACATGTAAAGTCCTAGAACAAGAACATTCAGGTTTCAAAGTCAAACAGAAGTTAGGAAAAGGTCATAATTAAAGTAGCCCTTCAATTTTCTCATGGTCTGCCTTTTGTGTATGTGATTGTTAATTACATAATCATTTACTGTAAATGTTTCTGTGAAACCTTAGCATTCATCACTACACAGGGGAGAAAGCATTTGCTAAATGGGGAACTGTTAAATGATTCTTCATTATGTTCATCATTAAGTAATGGCTATATGCTGTACTTCTTGCACATGATCAAAACACTGCACTTTATACAGAATTATTAATTTCCCTCATGGGGTTTCTGTGGCATTTATGACCATAATCTGAATGATTCACAATATTTAATAAAATTGGCTTAACAATAGCTTTTTAGGTGAAGTTATAATTTTGTCTTCATCTTGCAGTGAAATGAGTTTGAGCTCATGATGTTATGAGAGGTTATGGCCCAACAAAGACAACTATTATTTTACTTTGTAATTTGAGGTGTCCACAATTTTCTTAAAGTGTCATTTTGTACTTTGTTTCCATAATTAATAAGACAGAAGCTGAAAAGAAGCTGTATCATGACAGATAGCATTTTCTGAGCATCATCCAGCTTGAGCCCTGAATGAAATGGATGCTCTGCTAAAATTAGGATGTAATTAGGTAATTAAAGGGTCTGTTATGTGTTTATAAAGAATTTGAATTTCAACAGCATGACCTACAATAGATGTTGCTATTTTCTAATTTCTGAATGCTTATCTTGAACCTTGTTTTCTGTAGCGGCATATGAGTTTTAGCATAGGAGTACTTACTAATCACTTCATTAGTAGTTAGAAATACAAATTGCTCTACATGCACAGTACAGTATATAGCACCTGAGATAATAGAGTACATGATGTTTTGTGATTGTGGACATAAAGTGCCAGTACCTATTTGCTAACTGGCCTCAGGTGTTTGCTGGGTGTCAGGGGAAGGCTGTCTCCAAAGACTTCTATTTTCTCACTTTACAGCTTTTCTCTTTTCATCTCAAGTGCCACCTTAGCCTCTAGGGTTCCACCCTGAATCTGCAATTGGTCTCTGCCTCACTTTTTTTACCTTTGTGTCCATTGTATTGTATTCCAGAAACATGTAGCTTCATCTTCTACAGAAATAGCAATGAAAGCAGACAAGGCAGACAGACTTCCTACAGCCCCAGCAGAAAAGATTCTTATGTTAGAACTAGCTGTGATAATATGTCCTGCTTACGTCCAGTTCTATGCCTACTGAATACGAAGGACTGTCATTGCATTACTGCCCATCTCTAAAGCATTGTGTTGTGTATTTTTGACTTTGAACAAAGCTGAATGGATCTGAACAGCATTCTCGGACCAGTTTTAAATGTACAAGGAAAGGTGTTACAAGAAAAGGTGCCACTGAGAAAACACTTTCAGCCTCCTTATGAAATAACGATCAGTTGTCTACTGTATCCTTTCTGATGGTACATAAGCAGCTGCTAAGTGAAGAATATAAGAGCAAGGAAGGTATAGAGTGATAAGTTTCCAACATCCCTGCCCTGATTCAAGCAATAATGTAGACATATTTATATATGGACTTAGAGATGATGTTAAGGTTGTGAAAGCTCTTAGGAGAATTTTTCACAAGTTTACGTAAATATGTATTTCTTCCTATCCCATGACAGTTAACAAATTAATGGCTGATTAATTGCAAACAATTTGCTTTGGAAAGTATGTACAATGAACAGAGTTCACTTGTTTCACTTGTAAAAGCAATGCTTGTAACACTAGCAGATTTGTACTATTTTACAGCATATATTTATTCAGAGGAAATCATCACAAACTTTCTATTTACTGTATTTACCAGAAGTTATGTTTTCTAAACATTATAAACAGTCAACATTATTACATGCATGCTGGAAAAGTGTCTTATTTTGTAAATGTTTTGCTAAGTGCATAGGTAAATGAAAAGGTATTTAAACAGTCATAAGTAAAGCTTATGGTCACAGAGATCTGACAGAGTATCTTCATCTTTGATGGACTCTGATGTTTCATATTATTTTTATTTATGTTGATAAAGAAAAAAATAAAGCCTCCAAGATGAACACAATTTTTTTCCTGGACTACCAAGGAGGGAACTGACAGACATCAGGAGAAATGACAAAAAATATTGCCTACCAGAAAAGATACGATAACTGTCTTTGATTGCAGTTAATAGCTTTTTCTTTCAGTTATGTCACTTGCTTTTAAGTGTTCTAGTGGGCATACTGTACAAAAGGAGGTGTGCATTACAGTGGAATTTTGTGTTTAAAAAAAAAAAGAAAAAAAGTCATGTTAAATCTGTATTTTTTCACACACACAAATAGGAATACTGCAGTTTAAAGAAGTGAAAATCACCTACTGAAATACCTTTAAACATTGAGGGTGGAGTCACTGCCTTTGCTTGAGTATACATTCTTTTCTGTCTGGTAAAAAATAGGAGAGTGGGAAACGAAATGAATATATTTATTCCACTTGTTAGAATTTTGAGATTATATACTCATATTTTGTTCAAGTTCCAGTGTCAGAGAAAAAATTGAAACCTGTAATATTTAGTTTATTTGGGGTGGTTGCGGTAGGTGTTGATGTTTGTTTGTTTGTTTGATATTGAATGTGGACTTGGAGAAAATTGGGGCCATCCCTCTTGTCCCAGGATGCATGTGCTTTGTTCCTCCCTTAGTCCAATATGTTCAGATGCTGGCAACCCTGGAGACATGCTCTATGTCTGAGGAATCACTGAAGGAAAAAGAGACAAAGTGCTGAAGGAGGAAGTACATTGAAGAGTAGGTGACGTCTAATGTTACCAGGTATTATGATTATGGAATATGTTGGAATATTATGGAATATATTACCTGATAGCTTCTTGCTCAGGCTTTATATACTTGAATCAGTCTGTACAAGTGTTATTTTGTTAATTATGAAACATTCTTTCTTTCTCACATTTTCTAGTCTCATTTCCCTTTCTCATTTCCCTCTTTCTTTGATAAGTGATGAAATCTATCATGAGGTGGCATATACTTTAAAATATCTGCAATTGAGAAAATATAATACTTGCATAAGAACAGACTAAAATCTTTCTGGAGGTAGGGGGAAGGAATTTGTTACTATGACGATACTCCATTGGAAGACTTTGATGTATGCCATAGGAAATGTCTTGAGACAGAATTTCTTTCTGTGATTAATTTCATTAGCTCATTCCCCACCCACATTTTTTATATTAATAATGGCCATAATACGTGAGTATCTGTTTTCTTCAGTTGTTCTAAGACTTTCAGTTAATAGAAAACAAAGAAACAGAAATTCTTGATTATCTTTCAAGAATAAATTCAAAGTCCATGGAGCTTGGGTATTTTAATGGATGCTGAGAGTTCATAACTTGCATTTTATTTTAATTACTAATACACATTTTTGAGTACAGGAACATATTTAAACCAAACAATGAAAATTGTTTGAAACAGACTTGAAAAAGATCTCTGAATGTCATTCAGAATGTTAAACGAACTTTACTTAAAATTATTTTCAGTTGATATTGAAAACTGAATATTTTTAAAGTGAAAATGAAAAATAATTTTAATTTTTGACACTCTCTGGGAAAATGTCATTTTTGGGTGCGTTGCTGCTTACTTTCCCAAGGGCAATAAATAGTGATATCCACTAAGTATAAATTTTAAAAGAATAAAAAGTGTCCTTAACGTTATTTAAATCCGTGTCTCAGGATAAGAAATATTCTTAGCCAGCAAAGGCTTTATGCAGCAAAATGCATAAAATCCATTCTCACTCAGGTCTGAGCTTGAGTGGCAGCTTCCAGGCAGTGCCAAATGGTGACCTGCAGACATGTTGGCAGTACAGTGCAGAGGAATCTCACTGTTTCATCTGGCACCCAGACTCTGTTTGATGGCTGTACTGTGTCAGCTGAGCCAAAGCCAGGGCCAGCGTGGGCCCTGGGGGTGCTCAGCCACTCAGCCTGCTGCTGAGCATGCTCACCTACATGATAGGACTGCACTCTGAATTTACAACCGTGCACTTTCCTCTCCATCACCTTACATAAACTAAGCAAAATAAATATATATGTATAAAGCATCCATTTCAATTTTCTGTTGGAGTCTCCTGAGATGATATGAATTGGGGTTTGTGTGTGTGCTTTCTGAGCTGTGCCTTAAATACTATGAGACTCAGTTTTTGTTAATTACAGAGAGGTTTACTTTTTAAGCTTGATGAGTCTGTGGGATTTCTCAATATCTATTTAGTTGGATAGACCTTGGGAAATCTTATTCAAGGAGAAAAAGTGTTGCCAGGGAAGAAAAATATAGAAAATATCCCAAGGAAAGTCAGATAGGAGAAATGGGAGAAATGTTGGGAAGTGTGACAATGAAAGAAAATTTTAAAAAATAGACTTTGTGAAGAGAGAAAGGGAAAGGGAAGATTCAAGCCATTCATAAAACAAATCTTACTGTACTTTGCTCACATACCTGGAATAGGAGAGCTCAGTGTGGCAATTTTAAGATTCAGAATATCTTCCACTGTAACTTGCTTCAATGTTCATCCAAATTTATAAAAGAGCTGGAAAAAAATACCGAAGCTGTGTCTAGGTTTCTTTAAAAAGGCCTAACAGGATAAGGCGAATATGGAACAGCAATTTCTCTTTATACTTTTGAGGAAGCTGGGGACATCTTATGTCTTCCTATGTATTATTTGTTTCCTTTTTATTTTCTCATTTGATTAAAACTATATTTTTAAGACAAAATGGGGGCAATAGGCTACTTCTCTTGACTTGTTTTCATTCAGAAAGGAGTAAGACACATTCTGTTATTTGCTCCCCCTCATGGCAGCATCATTCTGTCAACGCTTAAGTTTCAGCACCTTAGGCAGGTTTTGCCCCCCTCCATGTATGCCCGGGTCCAGTGCTCGGTGGTCCCTTCTGATGTGCTCCCAGACCAGCACACTTTCTTCTAAGACCTGTTTTGATAGACATCTTCTGTCTTCTATTTATGATAGATGTCTTCTATCATACTTGAAATTTTTGCCACCAAAAGACTTCTGTACACAAAATGCTCTTCTTGAGCATTTGAGCAGAACTTTTATTTTTATTTTGTTTTCCAGAACAGTGACTACATGATTGCCCATTATTTACAGTTTGCGTACCCTGAATACCATTAGCACAGATGAACCACATTTCCTCATTCCTTGCTGTACATTAGTCCGCAAGTGAATGTGGTTAATTGCATTTTTATCCAAGCCAATAGAGGCTGTGCCAGGTTGTTAGACACGGAAGGAAGGATGCGTTAGTACTGGTTTTGTCCCCAGCAGGGGTCTCTGAAGACCCAGTTGCCAGGGTACCCACACTAACGGTACCTCAACAGGTGCCTGACAGGGTCTGGCTGTTGGCCTTTCACATCCCCCATTGAACAGAGAAGCCAGAGATGTCCTGAGCTGCTTCTCCTATGGTGTTAGGAGAGGAGGTGAAGGGTGACTCCCTTTATCTTTTCTTTTTTTTTTGTTTAAATTCCTTTTCTTTCCTTCCTCTGTTGCTCTTTCTTATCTGTGATTTCTTGTTGCTATTCTAGCCTTTTATGAATGCTACTTTAGCTCTGAGTCATTTGTTTCTTCAGTACATTAATGTATGTTGGTATATCAAATTAGCACACATCCTATAAAAACCTCTTAAAGTGAAATTGTTTCACTTTCTATTTGAACTTTATTTGATTCGCCAAATACATTTTTAAAAGTTAATGAATCTGAGTGAATTCTTCCCTCTTGACCAAGTCTGATTTCCTGATGAAATGTGAATACTGTATACAGGAGCTCCACAGATTCTTTTGACAGCTTGAGCACATTTCCAGATGGTGTGTAATCACCATTCCTTTTTTCAAATCGGTTTTTATAATGGTGATAATTAAGGATTATTTTCTGAGACTGAATAATCTGTTCACCCAAATTGAAAATGGTCAAGATAGTAGCTGGCAACAAAAGGCTGGGCTAGAATTTGTTTCAGTGTGATAGGATCATGATTACACCTTAATTTTAAATGAACTTGTATTGTGCTAATTAATTGCATGTAGAAACAAAATAGCTAAATTTTATGTTTTGTATGACACAGAAATGGGGCAGAGGGAATATTTTTCTTATTTGCTAGATTCTTGATCAGATCAAGCTCACTCATTCTGGAGTGTTATGTTCAGTAAAAAAATCTTTCTACAAATACTGTTTGATGCTACACAGAATCACAGAATTGCACGGGTTGGAAGGGACCCCTGGAGATCATCTATTCCAACCTGATAAAGCATGTTCCCTAGAGTAGATTACACTCAAAAGTATTTCAAATATCCAAGGATAATATTTAAATATCCAAGATTAATTAATAATTAATTCTTCTGAAAATTTGAGTACAAGAACATAGGTTCAATCCATATGAGATGACAGGTTTTTTTATGATTTTCAAGTATTTATGCCAAATTTCATATTTATTCAGTAGTAGTTATTAGTTATGGAGCTGTAATTGGCCATTGTATTTAATTACACAGCACTATTTGAATGTACTTAACTAATTAAAATAGTTAAGGTTTATACATATAAGGGTAATGAGAAAATACTTTGCTGTGGGATGGTTGTCTGTTCTTTTTTGTAATCATTGCCTTTGCTGGTTTTCAGCAACAAGTCTTGTGCACAGTAATTTAAACCCTGTTTGATGATGAAGAAACTTCACTAAGCTAAAATGCTTCATGGTAGTCCTAGATAATACTGGAGCTTGAGAGAGAAACAAGGGAGACAATCTGGAAGCATCTCATTTTTATATGAGTTCTAGGAAGTTTAATTATTTCAGTGAGAGTTTTAATCGAAGAACAGGCAATTTAACAGGTAGACATCTGTCCAGTGGTATAATATAATCTCAGTGACTCTTTGGTCATTGTAGTTTTCAACATTTTTCAATTGTAGTATGATTTATTCTGTTTTTGGTTAAAATTTATGAAATCTCATTGATGATAATCATTTCCTATATATTTGACTTAAGAATTATCCACATAAAGTTGGGTGGTTAGTTTAATATCCCACACTGTTTCTGTTATCTGATTAAACAAACATACAGATAACATTCATACATATAGCCTCCTGGTCAAACTCTAACTGCTACTGCTGTGTTAAAATTGCCTAATAAACCTAGGGAAGTGCAAGTAAAATTCAGTCATGCAAAACCAAACATTATCAAAATGTAGCTAGCACTGCTGAAGCAAATATTTTGAGAAGCTGAAGGAAAAAAATGTGGTTTTGGTAGCTCACTTAGGTCCAGTGATTGTCATGCTATCAAAGAAGCTTCTTTGTAATTTGTGTATTTGCTCTGAAATGCTTAATTAGGAAATATAGGCATTAGAGATACCTACAGCTCATTTCCTGGAAAAGGCATGAGTTGCCATAGGACTAGTTTGCTAACGTTCCAAAAGAAATTTGATAAAATGACTGAGAAATAATTCATACATTTATCTGATATGCATACACTACCAGTCTTTGAGAAGACATAGTGGGATTAGAAGGAAAAAACATATACATTGTATGGGAGTGTGAAAAATTTCACATACAATGCTGGAAGAAGATGAAGAACTTGAGCTGTTTTTTTTTAAAAAAATCTAAATCTGACTAGAGTGAAACTGTTGGTGGAGAGTCTCAAGGGGGCAAGGAATAAGCATAACTGGTTTGAGTGACCAGGTTTTGGAACAGTTTTATTAATAATCTCTGCACAACTGCTAAATTAGCAGGAGCCAATGAAGAAGGCTAAGTTTAAAACAAAACAAACAAACCATACAAATGTGTTTCAGGCAGTACTGTTCGCCATTAATTGCACTCATATTTTCTACTGCTATGTTGAAGTTGTGTGCTTGGCAGCGTAGGTTCACAGTGATGGCAGTCTGCAGTAGGATCACAGAGGGAATTGTGGGTAACTATTTCCTAACAAACATCTTTCTTTCAAGCTGAATTGTGGTACAGATGTTAGAGGATGATAAAAAGGATGGAAAGGGTATACATTATCTTCAGTATGGGTTTTCTGGAAATGGTCTGTCTGCTATTAATATTTAAAAAAATCTGCTACAACTTAAACAGTTATTAGAGCTGGTGAAACTTTAATAATCAAAATGATCTACAAAAACTCATTCTGAATTGAGTAGTGCTTTCGACTAAGTATATATAAATCTATTCCTAACTTTTCAGATACTTTTTTTTCTTTTTGTAGAATTTATCTGGTAAATACTTGTAAGGGGAACACTAGGTCAGGGTCTGAATCAGTGATTGAGCACCTGATAAAGGGTGCTGGCTGCCTGAGGAACACAGGAAAATTGTTTGCACCTGTGCTCCCCCCATTTGACTGGAAGGGATGGACCCAGGGTGGGGCTGCCCTGGGTTCATTTAAGAGCAACCACCAAGGGGAGCAGATCTCTTGTGGGAACTGGCTGCTCCTGGGGTGGTGGGTGGTGGGGGGGGGGGCGTGGACATCTTGGTGGGGAGNTCATCTTGGTGTGGAGTTGTTCCATGAGTCTAAAACTTTTGTTACTCCTGTTGATAACTATGAAACCCACGAGTACTTTACCTGGGTTTACTAAAAATTGATCTGAAGCAATCTCACTGTTTCATTTGCACGACCATACTATTTCATCCACTTTTACAGTTCTTTGTTGGAGTATCTCTAGCCTCTGTTTACTAGTCTTTAAAGAACTTAATGCAGAAAAGACATGCAAATAGGAGAAGACAGTCTGAACTATACCTGAAATTCATAAGAAAAAGTTCCCACTGGTGTGCTCAAATTAATATAATCCCAGGGTAGCCTTGAAATCATAGAATCATAGAATGGCCTGGATTGGAAGGGACCCCAAGGACCATCAAGTTCCAAACCCCTGTCCATAGGTAGGGCCACCAACCTCCAGATCTGGTTCTAGATCAGGTTGCCAAGGACCCCATCCAACCTGGCCTTGAACACCTCCAGGAATGGGGCATCCACACCCTCTCTGGGAAACCACAATGCTTTTATCGGTTAACGTCAAGCATTGAATTTAACATAATGGTCGATGACGTATGAGAAAGTTTCTTCTAGTACGAAAAAAACCTAACTTCTGTTTCTTGAATTTCCTTTTAAATAAGTTCTGAATAAACATGCTTTCTGCCTGAAGGAAAACTAACAGTTCAAGACATATTTGCTTAGATGAACTAGAACAAAAGGTGCATCAAAACCATACTTTTAGCAGAGCATGGAAATTAAATGAAATTACTTGTACTAAATTACTTGTACCAAGCTGTACTAAACTGTTAAGTCATGGGCATTGTAAATACCAATATTGAAATTGCTTGAGTAAGCATAACTTCTTCCATTGATGACTGTGCGTACAGAACAACAGAATCCATAAACTACAGTATCACACAGTCTTTTTCCTCTTTTTCTAACTCATTACAGCTTTCTAAACTACCCTTAAAAATAAATGCGTGTATAAAGTGTTTTGTTTTCTTAGATCATATGACTTCTGGAGTGGATCAGCTGAGCTTAGTTAGAATCATAGAATATACGAAGTTAGAACAGATCCACAAAAATCATTGACTCCAA
Organism: Penelope pileata; assembly: GCA_013396635.1. Lineage (NCBI taxonomy): Eukaryota > Metazoa > Chordata > Aves > Galliformes > Cracidae > Penelope > Penelope pileata. The sequence goes on along the minus strand of WBMW01004575.1, from coordinate 101,981 downwards.
TTTCTGGCTCACTCAAAATGCAGATGCGATGTTTGAGAGCATTGTTCAAAGATTTCTTGAACTCCAGCATGTTTGGTGTTGTGTCCACTGCTCTGGGGAACCTGTTCCAGTGCCTGACCACCCTCTGGTGAAAAACCTTCTCCTAATATCCAGTATCTCCCGAACCTCCCCTGATGCAGCTTTATACAGTTCCCTTAATTAGTAAGTTGCACTGATGTCCTCAAACTCTGAAGTGCTTTGCAAATAGAACTATCATGAGAATATTTCTCTCTTGATGCTCATTTGAACTCTTTGATTTTGTCCTTTCCTCTAGAAGGAAAGATGTTATTTATTATGGTTTTATTGATGTGTGAGCACATTTTCATTGTCAGGCTTGTGTACATTACGGTCTACAGTGCATTCTACCAATGATTTTTGCTTTCATTAATAAGTAATTATTGCTGATTTAGATGTTCTTAATAAAGGCTAGTGATGTCTATTTCTTTTTCAAGCAGTGAGTAACAGTTTTCTGTTGGAATTTTATTAAATTTGTATTGTAAATAGACATGGAGTGTTTTATATAATCAGTTAAGGCATGGCAAAAATTAAGTATGTCATTTATAATTACATCTGAGGCAGAACTTATGTGTAAACAATGAACGCTATATGAACGTTGTCAGTTGTGAGCCTTATTTCTGACTACTAGCAAGCTGAAGATTAACGTTCGAGTATTTTCTACTCCTTTTAAAAAGGATAAGATAATATGCTTTCAAAATAGATTATTGAACATTAAAGAAAAAAAAAAACCTCGCATTGAAATTTGAGAAAGGCATAAATTGATGCAGAATCCTTGTTTGATAATCTATGGTGATTCATGGTACAAGTAGCTTTCTTAGAGTTCTAAATGTAACACAGTTTGTGGCTCTTATTAAAAACAAAATGTCTACTGTATCATCCAGTCTGCAAAACTCACAAAAGTGAGCATATTTTGTGTTAAAATTGAATCACCAAAATCAAGTCCTGAATAAATTAGACTAATTTTTTCTGTGCTTTAGCTGTATATATGATCTATGATGGGTTTAAAAAAAAATTAAAAATAAAAATAAAAATTACTTTGTTGTGCAAACATTCAGGTCCTGATCCTGAAAAGACCTATGAACGTGCTTAATTTTAATAATGTGAGGGCCCCAGTGGCCCTTTGAATGAAGTGCTCAAAACTAAGCAAGCAAGCATAATAATCTGTGTTAGAAACTGGACGTTAGGAAGTCATAAAAACGGCAGTCATGTCCAAGAGAGTTAAGCATCTTTTCAAATTACTATACCAGAAGGGGTAAATTTAGCAGAAAATAAATTACAGTCATGATTAGAGAATAGCTACAGACTTAATTAGCTTGTTTTCAATGTTGTATATATATCAGAAAACACTTTCAATGTCATATTACAGAAGAAAACATGAATATAGGAAGAAATTAGTTTGTGAATGGGCTTTTTAGAGTGTTTTTAGAGCTTTAAATCAAGGAGGGACCAATTTCTCATGAATTGTGTGCATTTTTGCAAAATACAGTGTTCAATCACTTCTGTAAGAAAAATACCATAATGTACATGCAAAACTTATACCAAATGCATAACGAATTCTATGGCAATTTGTAAGTAAATCTGTTAATTAGTCTGTGTAGAAATTAATTTTAAAGTAGAATCTTTAAAGAAATCTAGCATGTGTCACTCCCTCTTTTGTTCTGTATGATTTTCCAGAACGATTAACAAACACTTCGCACTTCCTATGCAGATGAAATTAAAATCTTGCAAATAGACTACAAAGAAAATCATTATTTGCTAATTAAGATAAGTTACTTGCAATTGTACTTCATTATAGAAGATTTTTATAGTCTATGGGAAGGGTCAAAACAATACCTTTGTTATTTTTAAATCCAGGCCTTTGCAAGTTCAGGGATAACTGGAATGACTGTTTCTACTCTATGTTTATATTCATGTACACAATTTACATGTGCCAGCTACAGTGGTGTAGTGAGTCTGTAGGCAGGCACTATGTAATGGTGTGCCTGGAACTTGTAGCAGAAGATTGCATAGCCTACCTTTTCCTACAGTGTATTTGGCTATATGCTTTTCTGGCACTGAGGTTGGAGAAAGTGTTTCTGTCATGGTCCTACTGGTTACTGGAACAGAGGGGAGGAGTTCGGACACATTACTGGATCTTCCAGTCTTGGGGCCTGGAGTCTTCCTGAAGATTTTTTTAATACAGATTTGTTTATTCCTCTCGTTTTCCCTCCAAATAAAACCAAAACAAACAAAGAAAAATCCCCTCAACAGCAAAAATTCAATGCCAAAAAAATTCATATCATCGAGTAAGCTTAATACAAATTAAGGAGAAAAACAGTACTGGTCCTAGCTTAACTTTATGGTACCACTTGGCGTATGAGATCTGCGGTGGTTTAGTGAGATGAGGAGTCAGTGAATTTTCTGCACCACTGATGCGTGCAGAACCTTAAGAAGTGGTCACGTTGTGTATGTGGCAGGATGGTGGAAGCTCCTTTCAGCTGAAGGTGACCACCCCGGCAAGGTCTGCACCACATATGTGGGCTATCCTGACATGGTGGTGTGTTGCCGGTCCAATATTGGGCTCACTCTGCTGTAGGGCAGATCTTCCTTGCCCCAGAGGACAGCAAGGGGAAGGAGGAGTTTCCCTGCCAAAAATGTAGGTGCTCCTTGTATACACTCAGCATCATGTGAGGCTGCCAAACCAAAGGATGGGGTGATTTCACTTCCCGTCTGGGAGGGTGGCATTTTGCCCCTACTTGAGAATGATACCATCTGTCTGGAAATATCACCTTCCAGGATTCTTATTTAGTGTTCATAGATGGTTTCAACTTTTAATCAGCTAATTAAATGGCTAGACTGAAATTGATTAAATTAGGTTATTTCTGGAATTTAAATACTGAGGATGTTACAGTTATGCCACAAATAATCATTACAACTGAACTAAGATGAGAAGTTATTTAAAAAAATAATCCAATATTTGTTATATATATAAAAAGGAGACAGTAGCATGTGTCACCCACATGCCAGTCTGAAGCCTCTGTAACTGACCAGTAAGAGCCAAAAATGGAAAAATCCTCAGAGGAGACTGACAGGGTCAACGTGCACATGAAACTCAGGGTATAACGCAACATCTGACCGATCACAGCTGTTGCAAAGAAAGCTGACTTTTTCTCAACACAAAGGGGACCAGACAGTGGTCTTTCCTTTAGATAAACAGCTATGTCAGTTAAAAGGGTGGACTGACTGTATCACAGTTTGGTGAATCGAATGGTAGTGTAAAAGTTTCTCCCTGAGTTAGTTTGACAGGCATGCTGAGATTGTGTATGTTGCTCAGCCCAATACAGAGTACAGAAACTGAACAACTAACAAAAGAATTTCAAAGCGAGCAACAAGCTTGAGCTGTTGTCAACTGGTGTGTTCCCACCTGGTGGTTAGGGATACCCAGTGTTGTAATGGTGAGAATATTGTGGACACCGGTGATGGGTATGACATTGATATTGTGACTGAACTGTGTATTGCAATCGCTATGTTTTGCTAAGTGTTACTTACATCTGTATAGTCATTTCAGTATATTTTGTATCACTCTGCTCAGTCAAAAATTCCATGTAATATCAAATATCTTCAAACAAATATATTTGATATTAAATATTAGAACTTCAAGGTGTGGAATATCTAAAAGAACCCGATCAGACTGATCATTGGACTCCAGCAGCACTGTTTAATATTTCACTTTATATGGCAACACAAGAGTAAATCATTTAATTTCTGTATGTATTTGCCTACTACAGTTTTCTTTGAGTTAGTTACTCTGTTCTTGTCTTCTACTTATCTGTCTAATTATATATTCTGTGCAGATGCTCTCCAAGTCATGAACATGCATACCATCTGCATAGACATTCATTTCCAAGAGCAAACTGCTCCCAAGACTAGCTATGATCAATTGATGGATTGATAATTGGTTTGCTGATCTGAGCCTCTAAAGCATATCTTGCCAGAATTCCTTTCTCCGTAGTTGTTTTCTGTAGTAAAGGGAAAGGTTACAATGTAAACCATATACAAATATTACTCTACCTTCCTGTAACATATTTTTTAGTATTACAGATGTTCATCTTCCTTCTTGAACTTTAGAAGAGCCTCATTAGTGATAAATCAGCCTTCAGCAGTTGGGAGTGACTCTTAGAGAATGGAGTGACTATTTATGTAACATCTAAAACATCAAGGGCAGGAGTAAGAATAAGACTTTGGAGAGTGCATGTGGATTGGAGAATAGGAATTTGCTTAGTACTGTCTTATTATCCACATAATTTGTGAGTAGATACACAGTTTTGTTTAGCTCTGTTTCTATCCCCTTTTGCTGTAATCATAGCTGCATCCTATCCTGGAGTATTTACTCACAATAGTGATGCTAGTACTTCAATGTTCATAGATGTGTTAATTTGATAACAGGACATCCCTAAACATACCTGACAATAACAACACATACTGTAAAGGAAAATGCTGCCAAAGTAGTGAGAAATATGCCTCTTTCCAATTTTAGTAACTAAAAATATGCAAAATGTATAGGTTGTAATTTCTTTTTTTGTTGTTATTGTTTTTTTATTTGGGAAGAAATACATGTGCACACATGTACTGGTAGAGGCATTAAGGTAAAACTTTGTGTCTGCACATGAATTCACCATAGCTCATTTAAGAACCTCTCCAAACATATAAGAAAAAATGGTCTAGAGTGAGAACTCTGGAAATTACTTTTCAAGCAGATGTGGAATTTTTCAGATGTCCTCTGATTAATTCTGTTGTCACTTGGTGTTTTGTTGGTTTACTGTTCTTTGCATTTCTTGTTTATTTACCTTATTTGTAAAAAAATTGGTTTTTTTTTTAATATATATATAATTAAATTTATTTATTCTATCCTTTTGCTTTTAGCTTTTTGTGTATTTGTATTGCATTTATAATGTCTGGTGACCTAAGCTAATGTCTGAGCAGAAAACAAACATCTGTGTGTCTCCAGTAAGTTCTACAGAGAATATACTGGCAAATGATTCTTGTTGCCAGAAACTTTTTTGTTATCATCACTGAAATTTGTAATAAGTGCATGTTTCAGTACAATATTTGTATCTTGGGTAATCTCCATAGCTAGAATTTTTTTTTTTTTTTTAACCAGCACACATTTTAAATTTCCGTATAGCCTGCTAATTGCTTGGGCCGATTAGCATGAAATTTGGCTTGCATAGATTAGCCAGATGAAAAAGGAATACAAAGTTTTATTTCTTCTATTACAGTTATATTCCTTTCCTCCTGTAAATATTCAGATGTTTTTTAACTGGAGAAAATCAATAATCCATCAGAATATGAGTTTAACAGAGGTCAATTCCATTTAATGACAAACTTGTTTTGAGATAGTTTTTGTTTTCAATAAAAAGCAAGTAAAATTTGTAGACATGGAGTTGATATATGATGCTTTTGATTAAAACACAGATTTCTTTGTGTTTACAGAGAATTAGGACACTGTCTAGAGATGTGGAAAATAAAGATTTCTGTCCTGCTTGAACATGCCAAAATAGCGAGCATGATATAGATTCCTCTGAATTATGCATAGAAACTGAATCTTCAGACTCTCTGAGACCAGATCAGCCCTTTAATTTGCAGGCTATTTTCATTGGGTAGTTAGATCTTATAATAAAACACTTTGGTCTCAGTAAATGATGAGAGTTGGAATTCTTTTTATTGGATTGAATGGCTGTTTTCAAGATAGTGAGTGTATGTATTTGCATAGTTTCACAGTGCCTATATGATGCTTATATGAAGACATCTCCTGAGCACAGAGCAGCCATCTGAGCTGATTAAGAGCCTCTGAGGGAAATATATAGCTTTACTAGGATTGGCTGTTGTGCAGATCAACCTAAAATCTCTGTCACAAAGAAGAGGCACATAGTTTAGCATTATGGTTTTCCTTGACATGCATAACAATCAAAGAGAAGAGTTTTGTCAGATGTTAGATTCCATGTTGCAGAATTTCTTAGATTGTACAGTCTCTCTTGTATTTTATAGAGCTGTCTGTTGGATGATGTACAAATGGTATATCTATAATGGACTGGGTTGGAATCCACGTGGTATCTGCTACCTGAAAAAATGGCAGCCCAGTAGAAACATAACTCCTGTTTTCAGTGCCCACTGAAATCTCTGTTGATAAGTGAGCTGGCTTTAATTATGAGGGCTCAGCTTAGAAGTTCATTAATTGGCAAGTCTTTATAAGGCTGGTCACTAAAAATTGTTGTAGAAAATTAATGAAAGAGAAATTATGTTTTCCTGTCTTTTAGTGAGAGAAATAAGCTTAGAGAAATACCTCTGTTCTAGTTCTATTGATATCAGGACAGCCAGGATTGGGTTTATTTTAACAAAAGCACACCTGTAATCTTAGTGATTATTATTCATGCATGCATGCATGCATCATTCATAGCAAGAAGCAGTGCAATTCAGCAAAATTCATTTAATTAGTGATAAAAGCCCTTGCTAGAAGTGCTTTAAATAATTTTGGTTTTGATGTTGCTTCAGTATGGACTATGTAGTTAGCAATGTTGCTGATCTGAATTCAGCTCCTATTATTTAAGTGCTTTTGTTCATAAAAGACTGACGTAAAGAGACAAAACCTCAGAGACAAAGATCACAGAGATGCTCAGAAAGAGACAGCTTCTGGTGGTTATCAAATGGGTACCAGGGAGAAGAGAGTGCATTCTCCTTCGTATTGGGAGCAATCAAACTCAGTACTTGCTCTGCACCCAGGTGCTGGTGGGTCCCAAAGCAGTGTGGTAGCTAGCATAATTAACCTGTGGATAATAAGGTGTGGAGCAGAACAACACTGAATAACTATTAATTCTGCAGCAGTTGGTATGGTTCTATCATATGCCTAATTTCTTCCTTGAGGAAAGGAGTGAAATTTACCTTCATTTTAATAATTTGTCATGAGCTAGTTTTAAAGGAAAAATTTTTATTTAGCACTGTTAACAGTAATAACAGAAGTAACTGCAGGAATGAATAATAATAATAAAAAAACAATAGCCATAGTAGCCAATGGTAGTCATAATTCCTCTAAATTTGTGTGAATACTTTCCAGTCTGAGAATTACTTAGTGAAGAGACTCCTAGAAAATTTTAAATGTTGAAGACAGCATAATTTTATGATCCTTTCACTGCTGAGAATATTGAGTTGATCCTTCCCTTTCCCTCCTTATTTTAGGAGTGTTAGGTTAAGCAGTAAAACAAAAGTACACATTCAATAATCAATATCAGATTATTCACTTGACTCTAATGAAAGTCAACATTCTTATGTCAGCTTCTGCTTATCGACAAATAGATCACTCTGTGAATCAGCAGTGTATGGCTATGAACCTAATGACCAGTGAATCCAAATACTTGGAATATGACCCTTCTGTAATGATTTCACCCGCACTGAAAAACAAATTGATTTATGAAGAGGAATAAATTGGCTTAATTGTGGATATGGCATGAAGAATAAGCTGCCTTTTTTTTCTCGTGTATTCTTTTAAAGTTCCTGATGCAATTAAATATCACTTACTTTCCCCTCCTCTGTCAGAAAACATTGTATAAGAAATAACAAAAAAAAAATCACAGTCTGGCAAATGAGCTGAAAGTTTTTCCTTCATTATGCTCTCAGCATTATTTGGATCACAATACATGTTTGCCACATAAAAGCGGTGTTCAATTTCTTGTGCCTGCTGATTAATGCTGTCTTTTATATGTTAGATACTTACATAAACACAACACTGACTCATTTCACTTCCTGTCCTTTAATGAAAATGTTTTAATTCTAGAAAGACCTTATTGTATGAATCCTATGAAACATTGTCAACCTAACAGAAATATCCAATTTATTTTTCTCATAGATGAGGGTCTACATTGCACAATTTCTCCATTTCAAAAATGAAAAAACAATTTGGCATAAATTTCCCTGTAGAAATGTGTAAGGTATTGAGCTCCAAATAGCAGGAACAGTTGGCTAATAAAGCAAGCTGAAGTTCAAGTACAACTGTGTCCTATCCCAATGTTTTAATTTCACGTTGTCTGAGCCAAATTGTCATATTTTCAGAGAACATGTTATATAGTAAACACTTTCCCCATTACCCATGTGACTTTAATATGGCAGAATACTCTATCTGAGCTAAAACTTGCCAGTACTCATATAAATGCTGATTAAGTTAATCCTTAAAGGGAAAAAAATCATGGTATATGTGTATATTTATAAATATTCTTTATTCTGTCTCTCTCAAAATTAAAGTCTTCTTTTCAGAAATTGAGTCATTTGTACTTTGTATAACTAAACAAAAGGAAGATTAGTATTTCTGCACTCTTACTAGTTTATAACATTATTGTTTTGATTATTGAAACAATTTTTTTCTATTTACATGAGTTAAACATACTGATCTATACATTTTTTAACATCTTTTCTTTATTACTATTGGCTGTTCTTCTTGACTGGGAGACAAGAAGATTTCTGCTCTGGTGTGTGAACACACGTCATTGAACTTCAATTTTCACCACTGACACAAAAATTACTCAGACTTCTCTCTTTTACCTGAAAATACGTCATCGTTCCCCCTGCCCTCCTAGTATTTGGGTGTGGGGCATCATTGACAACTTTTTTTTCCCCTAAAATACCAATCAAAGTCTAGATTCTTGTGAGGGGTGAAAGAAACAAATCCCTGCATAGAGGCACCTGCACCTTAATGTAAACATGTGCGGTAGGTGAGGTGTTACTGAACTGCTGTGCAGGGTTTTCTGTAAGTGCAGCTTCTACCGGACCAGGCATAGAGGCAAAAAAAGAGAGGAGAGAGCATCAGGCCTAGTGGTGGTGGGGAGAGAAAGATATGCTGAGGGAATGAAAAGGATCTACATGGCTGTGGGATATCCACTCTGTCCTGCTGTCTGACAGCCCAGAGATGGCCTCTGGGTCTCTCAGAGTTTCTGGGCATTGGAGTAGTTGGCAGATGGCAGACTGGTTAAGGTTGGAAGAGGCTTCTGAAGGTCATCTGGTCCAACTCTCAAATTCTCTTAGTTTAAAACACAGAAAATAGGGGCAAGGGAAACAGCTCTCATTCAATAGGTTTAGAGTCTTATTTGACACTTAGATTAAGCTCTTTCAGAAATTACATCTTAACTGCTTGATTCCGCAAAACATCTCTTGCTCTAAATATATTAAGTGTCTCTGGAATTACAGTGTATTTGATATATATATATATTTGACATTATTTTTTTCTCAGCTGAACAGTGAAGTTATATTCTCAGATTTTTGCCTTGATAGAAGTGTATAGTCACTCATAACCTCTACTGAGAAGTACCTTAAACTTCACAATGTTTGAAACACCTTGAAGATGTAATTGACATGTTCTTCTTTAAAACTTTTGCTCGTAAGTGCTCTCCTACTTTAAGTACAATCACTGGTTATCAAACCAGAATGCCAGTCATTTACCTCTTTTCTTGCTTCTGTTTATATTTCAGCTCTTTACTTGTGTATGTTACTTTTACTCACTTTATATCTTTTTTTCTTCTTTTACAATAAGTAGAGACAGCAAGCATACTGCTTTTCATAGAAAATATGCAAGCATGGATTATCATGACGGGAAAAATGGATTCCTTGATCTTCATAATTTGAACAATGTTTGTAATTCCAGAATGGTGATAGCTTTCCTATTCATTTCAATACTAGCTTGGCTTTTTCTGTATTTTGTTACATTGGAAATGTTAATGTACAAGGCAGATCTGGTCATCCATCATCCAGAAAAATTAATTTGACAAATTTCAACAGTTTTAGAAAACATTTACTGTCATGATGTTCAGGGTCTGGAGAACCTATCTAAGTTTGTAACAAGCTTGTTCTAATGAAGTGAAAAGAACATAGCCTACAGCTATGTAAGAGGTGCAAGTAGAGGCAGGAAGCAGATTCTTGAGCTAAAGAGCCATGTATGCACTGAATTGGAAATTAGATTAAGAATTAGATTTCAAACAATCAAAGGAACAACTGTATAATACAGCCTTTTAATAGGAAAGATTTCAGCAAGAAATCTGAACTAGTTTTATGCTATTTTATAATGGATTAATGAAGGTACCATATGATGTATTAATGCAATGACAATCCTGTTAACTTAGGATGTTCCTTCTAGTTGCATGTTGATTCTTTCATAACCCATTTCCAGGAACAGATTTTTCAGAAACTTATTTTTCCTTTTTTGAGCCTTAATTCTACAAGTGCAAAGCCTTTGAGATACTGTTCTTTATGTATGTTTTCCTTGGGAAAAGAATAATGCATCTTTATGCATCTTTCTTCAAAATTCTACATGTCTCATAGGGAAACATCCAAAAATACAAATGATTTCTTGTGGTATTTTACTGCCTCTATGCAACATGTTAGAGAGGTGTTAGCCTTTTAAACCACAATTTTTGTGTAAGCTTGTTACTGCAACTTGATTCTTTGGGTTTTTTT
>WBMW01004575.1:51785-89759 GCA_013396635.1 Penelope pileata | reverse complement strand
TTCATAACAGATAGTGTTGCTACACTCTAAAATAAATAAACTAATGAAGTTGTGTTTTTATTGTTAAAAGAAATTCTCAACAAGAATGTGGTTTGACCATTTAAGTTCATGAAATTTAAAGTGAAAATATTTTAAACCCTTAGCAGTTTGAAAAGATAAAATGAGACACGTAACATAACCTGGTCAATATATCTTGAGAGATTCTTTCAACTTAGTCAGCAGCTTCCGAAGACACAAAGGTGAAAATATGAGAACCAGATCTTTCTTGTGAAAAATGTGATTTGCTGAATTTTAATTGTTTTCTTATCTCACAAAATGTCCCTAAAGCTTTGAGTTTAGAATTGAATATGCTACCACTATCAGGAAAAGTAAACAGAATTGATATTTATCACACTACTGATAATAATAATCTTTTTATCGAGAATATATGCAAAATATTTATGAATTAATAGAGGCTCTAACTATGGAAACTAACCAGTTTTTGAGGAGCTTTATGGAGATTTTTTATTTGTTTTGCTTTTGGGCTTTTTTTGGTAGTGGTGTTTCTTTGTTGTTGTTTTGTTTTTTTTTTTATTTTGTTTTGTTTTGTAAGACTCTGTGATCTATTTAACCATATAAAAAAGACTTATTAGGGTATTATTTTTTTATAAACACCTTTAACGAATAAATCCTTTGAAGTCTAATCTATTCAGTGATATTCTCACATAAATGCAAGGCACAATAATTTTGTTTTAGCAAGTATATGCTTCCCTGAGCTTTGTATCAGGTCCTACGCAAAATATCTTCCACTTGTTTTAGACATCTTTGGATTAGAAATAATGTCGTCACTGCCTCAGTTGCTGTCAATAAGCAACTCACAGAATAACTGTATGCAAGGAATAACATTCAGAAATGCACTTATGAAACCAAAGAATAAAACTAAAGAATGATGATTACAGAGCTGTTAAAATAGAGGGAAGAGGAGAAGAAATAATACATAAGAAGTGGGACGAAAATATCCTGAAAATGATCCAAGATGAAAAGAGACTAGAATTAACAGACTTTTGCAGTCCTCAGTATCTATTTTATAATCATTCTGTTGGAATTTATAAGATTTGTTTAAGTAGCAATTCATTAGCTCAGCTGCCTATACTCCATCTTTTATCAAAGGAGTTGCATCCAGAAGCAACACAAAAGAATTTTTTCATGAATAAGTCCACCAATCTCACTGGTCCTTTAAATTACATTTAAAACATAAGCAATGTGTGATTGAAATCAGTGTCTTTATAGGAAGAAAAATAGAAAGGAAAATGGCTAAAAAATGTCAGCTTTAACTGACTACTGATGTGAAGTTAATTTCACTGTCACCTCTGTAGAGCAGATAAATGGCATCTTGATTTTCAGTGACTGTGTTGATGACATGACCATTTTAATTCAGATCACAAGAGTACTCTAGAAATGCATCTCACACTTTTTTGTTCTTCTTGTGCTTTGGTTTGCATTATGAAGCAGCCTCAAAGGACAAAAGGAAATTGAAGCATTCCATCCAGAAGTTTACCTCATGCTCCCCAACTGTACCCTTAATCCAGAGAATCAGAGAAGAGCTACCCTGTAGAAAATGTTCACCAACACATAGGGTTTGAATATCAAATTGGCTGCAATGGTTTTTTTTTTAAGAAAAACAAAGTCAAGAGGCGAGATTATATTGATTTGAGTGGAAATCTGATTAGACTTCAATATGATGTTTGATATTTGAAAAATCATACTATAGTCCCTTAAGCCTTCTAGCCATTAAGTCCTTTAAGATATCTTCTTTAAAATCAATATTTACATTTTGGAAAATCTTAATAATAATAAAAAATGTTGCCCACTCTTTACTCAAATTTCTACTAAAAATTAGAAAGGACTTTTATTTGCTTAATCTACGTAAAGATGAATAAATTGAAAAATCACAACTCTGAAAATATGAATTTCAGATGATTAAGTGATGACTAATATGATGTAAGATGAGTTTAATTAAAAATACATATCTACATGTGTTTTCTATATTAGTGCTATTACTAAAATGGAAAGGTAAGACTTAACTTGATAAGAGAAAGATCTACAAAAAAAGATGATGTTCAACTCATTTTATCGTGATAAAAACTTCAGCTCGTGGAGAAGAGTTTGCATCTGAGAGCATGTCTGTTTGTTGTGCATCAAACCCCTACAGATCTTGCATGCCAGATAGACTTAAAAAGAAAAAAAAAGAAAAAAGAAAAAACAATTTTCTACCTTTAAACATCCTGCTTCATTTAAAAATCTTCCACAATCACAACCTCAAGAGTACTACTGTTGACAGCATGGTTTGGAGTTACTGTGTGCTTGTGTGAGCTTTGAACTTACGACAAAATTCATTTCATGCTTACTAGTTATCTTCAGTGTAAATGATATGCTCCTGTAATCTTTAGGATCCATCATAACATCATCTCTTCAGTAATTTTTTATTTGGTATCATCTAGATCTGTGTGCTGTGTTGAGGTCTTCTTTCCAGAAGTTTAAGAGTTTAAGGTTAAAAATTGAAGCATTGCACTGTTTACTTTGTCCACACAGATCTGTCATTGGATTATGCATCTTGAAGCTGTGGCCTTTCGGTCTTTTTTTTTTTTTTTTTTTTTTTTTTTTTTTTTTTGTGTATGTATGTGTGGCAGTGGTGATGATAAATTCTTTGTTAGTGACTTGCTGGCTTTTTGATTTTCTACAACTTTTTATCTACTGTGTGGCATTTTACTAGCTCTCTTTTGTAGATGATTACTTCATCTCAGGGCCATATACTTTGAACTGAATTAAAATCAGTCAATTGAGTATGTCTGAATTGTAGTCAGAGTTGAGATTGCAGCAAGTGTAGACAAACTTTTTTTTTTTTTGCTATTGAATACTGAATGCATGTGTTACTGCAATTGCATAATTTTGCCACTTCAGTTCTCTTTTTGGTGTTCAGTCACAGAGATGGTAAAAGATGTACACCTAAGGGGAAGCTGAAGGTCACCCTTCCTATGAAGCCTACCAGGAATCCACCCCAAGCTGAGTGATGCTTGTGGTTTAGGGGTGCAGAGCTGAGGGATCTGGCACCATATATGCTTCTGTCTGCAGTATTGGTGGATTTCTGGAGACATTGCAGCACTTATTCACCAAAACCAAAAACAAACAAACACGCTCGTGACCATTCCAATATCAGGGAAGAGAAATAAAACATAGTTCTCAAAGTGAGGGGATTGACACGAGTTCTGGAGACCATATGGGACCAGAAAATCTTTTAAAATCTTTAAAATCCTTTAGAGCTTAATCTAGCTGAATTATGCTTACCTACATGAAGTTGAATCTTATATGTAGTTGATCACTGCTCCCTGCTCTTTCAGCACGTCTTGGGCAGACCATCCAACTCTCCGCTTTATGAGCTTCTGTTTTTGTGTGAGGTGGCAGAAGGTAGACACAAATGATCTAGCCATCGCACAGATGTGCTCTATCTTGTAAATACAGATTAAGCATTATTTTTAGCATAGAATTCAGCCTGAAGAAACTTGTTCCTCATGAAAATGTGCAAGTAAAGTTCAAAGAGAATCAAGGATAGGTCTTTTTGGTAGCACCTAGAATTTCCCTGGCAAAGCTCTTTCCAGAGCTGCAATAATTTACTGGATATTTATAGAAGTAGGATTTATACAGTAGGAGTAGCAGATGTCACTTTCAGTTAGGGTTAGGATTCAGGTCTTGAGGGGAATTGAAATTAAAATGCTTGAAGATCCTTAGGTTCAAAGACAGAAGAACATGATCAAACTGAGGCAAAGAACTAGGGGTAACTGAGAAAAATATTGTAATTACTGATTCCCATGCATATGAATGACTGAATCTGAGTTATTTTTGCTGAAGTATGTCTTGTATCATCAATATTTGACTTTTCCCAGATCAGATATGATTATAATAAATAATAAATTATATAAATTATAATAAATAATGATTATGAAGGACTCAGAAATTTAGGATTTTGGGGAGTGGTGGAAAGGGTTTAGGAATCTGAATTTTGTTGATGTGTCACCATGTAGAACAGAAAATGCTGACATTTACATCAAAGATCACATTTGTCCGTAAAGGAATGTCAAGTGAAAATGAATATTTCCTTGCTGCTACCTGTCTAGTTCCTATATCATAAAATTGAAAAAAACTGATAGGTAACATGACCCAGAAAACTTTGTGATGAAAACTTTGTGATAACAGATTTCTGTTCCTCCTACAACTTTACCAGAAGAGAAAGAATTATAGAGGATATTTCGTTTAGTAACTCTGAATACATGGAAACATGCAAGTATATTTCTCTAGGATGATAAAAGGTCCCCAGACTGCAAACATGCCTTGTGGATAACGTAAAATTGAACTTTTTATGAATGTTGGAGATGATATTTTAAAGAAAGTCATAGAACATCTGAATATTCTTTCATGTTACTTTCTTTCGTATGTATTTAAAATTAAGGTAGTTAAAAGACTAATTTTTCATGCACTCAAAATTATGATGGTATTCAATGAAATGTAGGTTACATTAAAGAGTGGATGTCATTCTTTGGGAACAAATGTAACTGCTGTACAAAATTGCACTAGCAAATTATTCTGGAAACAGCAAACAGTTGGAAGGTTTGTAAATGTTACAATTGTTATTATTGTTGATTACATGTGGTGGTAGAGCGTGAATGCATATTTCAGTTCCTACTATTAGATCTGTTTCTGTCACCACAGCCTACTTTCTGTCATCTTTTTGAAACATAGAGAATTCATTTTATCCACTTCAGGAAAGCATTGTGAATTATGTTTCTTCTGAGGAAAGATAACATAATACATTAGAGAAACCTACAAGTTACAGACCGTTAATGTTGATAGCAAAATGTAAGTTAATAGTTGCATCGTGTTGTATCAAATAGTTATGTGATGTGCACTTTTATTCAGTGTTGAAATAATTTAAAACTAAATAAATACTAATAATAAACAGAAGATTATGTGATCTCAGTTTTTATTTGAGGAAAGATAATAGTTTATTTCAGATCAAATGCTATATCTCAGGAACATGGTGTTTCCTTAAAATTTCTTCTTAAAATTTCTTCTTTATAAGGTGATTGTCTCTTAACCTAATGCACTTACAAGCTGTCATCATAAGGTATTTTCTCTAGGTTTATCCTCAATTTGCTCACTTCATTGCATAAATGTCAAGTATATGACTGTTGCACAATATTTTTAATACAGAAACTTGAAAAAAAAAGAAAAGAAACATGCAGCCATTCTCCACCAGAAATAAAAATTCATATTGTCCTATCCTCTTGGACACAGCAGAAGTCTGTCACAAGGCAGTTACTGTTAGCATACATTGTCTCCTACTGTTTTCACACTGAATGTAGGCAAATCTCTTGCTATTTATCTGTATTCAAGATATCAGATAAAACTGCTGAAGCTGCTGTCATGATGAATATTGACAAACTGAAAGAGTGCAATGATAGAAAAGAAAACTTCAAAAGGAGACATCTTTCTAAAAACCGTAGGCAGTTCACTTCTACTGTTACTCTATGGTTTACCCTGTGTACTTTTAGCTGGACTTCCTTTGTAAGCAAACTATTCTTTTATCATTTTTCTTGTCATTTCTGTGATTTTTATATTTTCCTTAGCAAACGTAGCTTTAAAAATATCTAAAATTCTATATTGTCATCATCACATCAGACTTCTGAACCAAGATAGAACTGAAACTGATGTATCACCCATTCAGATCACTTAGGACAAGGAATATTAGTAAATAGAAATATTTAAAATACAATCTTTACTAATCCTCAATTCTCTTGGACAAATAGATTTCATACTTCTGCTGCATTACAGATTTTATGGAAACACTTTAATTGAGAGTTCTCAGCCACATTCTATTAGGAAGATAACTCAACATATTGTTTTTGGAATGAAATTTTTTGAGGTAGCTGAAATATTTCAAATAAGCTTAAACAATTTCTTAAAAATTCAGAGAAGTTAGAATTAAAATTTCCATCCAGCTTTAGTTTAGTAGTTCTGAGCAAACTAACTGGGGAGTAATATTCAATGACACCAGTGCAGGTGACTGGAATTTTCAAGAGAACCTCCTCTTGCACCTTATGTCCTGGATATTAATCTAGTCAGTGTGACAAAGTGGCTGTGTTCTGTGTGGTTAATGATTTACTTGATGAATTTGAAGAATAGGACTGAATGAAAGAGGGTTTGCAAGAAGGAAATGGAAAGCTGGAATTGTAGAAAGCAAAGGTCCATTAAGGAATTGCATACCTTGTTGGTATTCATGGAGAAGTTACTGTTGGTGTATGTTGCCCCTGGAGTGTGCATAGGACCTCACAGGCAAAACTGGAGATCTTATATCCTTTTTAGCTTGAAATTCAAAGTGATTGTGGATCAATTGGATTTCTTATGTTGAAGCTAGGATTGTGCTGATAAAAAACAAAAAAAAAAAAACACCAAAAAAAAACATAGAATAGAGAAGGAACAAGATCAGTAAAGTTTGTCTAATAGATGATAGTGTGCATATTACATTTGTGTAACATGTGTTGAAATATTGCCTTTCTAAAAATCAAAGTACCATGGCAGTAGGGTTAGCAGAAACAAGAAGGTTAGGCAAATGGTTTAAAGTGTATTGCTCTCTTGGCTTCTGGGATCCTGGTCATTTTAGGCAGATTGGACAGCAAGGAGAGACTGCACAGAAATGTGTATGGGACAGCAACAAATACAGGAAGCGGAGCTTGCAGAGCATACACCATATGCCAGCATTTGTTCCTTTTAGAAAGTAATAACGATAACACTTTCCCACAAACTGTGAATATTGGACTCTTGTTCTTTGCATGTCAGAGGACTGCAGTGGGACTGAACAATGCACAAGCACATCCTCAAGCCTTCATTAAAATTTCATTTGGACAGCAGGGCCCCCTATGTCAAAAATGAGGTGGCAGGAAATGGCTAAATAATTGCAGCAGGGGGAGGGAATGCAGTACAGATACATCTTTAATGAAGAGAATAGAGTGCAGTCATGCTCAAAAGGCATTTCCAAATACACAAAAAGCTAACAAGAAAAGTGGCAGCCACAGTATACTTGAGAACACAGGATGTCAGGTATGTGTGTTGGTAAATACCGTTAGAGAGATTAGAAACATCTGTGCAGGATGCAAAATTAAAACCTTTTGGTTATTCCTTTGTGTAGCTAGGAGAGTGTTTACTAGCTTTGACTACTAGAAGTGAGTAAGAAAAGGGCAGAAGCACATTCTGAAAACAGCTTCGGTTTCATCAAGACTAAATCTCATGTACTGCTGAACTTAAATACAGCTGTGTTTTCATTTTTTTTCCTTTGTTTTTGTTTCGTAGGTTTTTAAGAGCAATTGAGCAATTGTTTTCCAGCTTTGCTTCACTGAGTGCATCTGGAGGCCTTTGAGCTGCCTCTATCACTGATGAAGGATGCGTTGATCTCTGGTTAGTAGCTCTTCCTGCCAGATTGTAACACAGCTCAACTCAGTCAAGGTCTGCAGAGAACCATCTATTAAACTCAGAGAAGAAAAGTACTTTCACAATCCAGACTGCTGGTTGATTAGTTTTTCGTTCAATAGCCATACTTCTCTTCCCTTGCTTCTTTCTCTACCATATAAATTCAATTTTAGATCAAACTTACTGTACGCCTAACTTGAGTGGGTCTGACACCATCAGAAAGGACAGGATTAAACAGTGATGTTCCATAGATGAATAAAATCACAAGCAGTTGAAGGCAGTAAACAAATATTTGAAAACGCAGTTACCAAATGAATGTTTGCTAAAAATCAAATTTATTTGTTTTGATCCCTTCATCTAGCCTTTCACTAAAATATTTTCTTCATTGAAATAACTGAAAGCCTCAATAAAATTAGAACAATTTACTGAAAATGAGCTTTCTATAATCAGTTTGAAAATGGAAAAATTGGAAGCTTTTAGTGTTCTGTGCGGCTATGTAAGCAGCCTGCAAACTAGCAAGCTAACTAGCTCAGCAGGAGTCCTCAGCCTGGTGCAAATCAACACAGCCCACTGAAAGCTGGGGACAGAGACTGCGGTAATGGGTGGGGACTATTTACTGCCCTGCTCATGTACACCAGCTGATTGCAGAAGGCATGGCTCTGTGATGCAGCCCGTAGTGTCAATTCCTTCATCACTTCCCATCAACACTGGGGTCAGTGGGAGCGAGATGCTGTGGACTTTTTGTTTGTCTGCTCAGGCTTCCTCTGAAGAAAAACCTAGAGGTGTGTGAGAGTTGTGCAGCAGACAAGATATGACCAGTCTGTTCAAGGACCAGGACAACAGTGAAGAAATGCTGCGTCGCACTACCAGTGGAATTAGGTATAAAGGATTTGGGATGTCTAGATGACTTAACAGAGTACAGAAACTCCCTTCACTATGTGCACTTTCAGAAATCTTTCCTTATAATCACCTATAAGAGGTGCTCCAAAAGTAATGCCTCCTTTTTATTCTGCTGGCCCACTATGTCAGAGCTGGATATTGGTGCTATGACAGTAGAGGCTGAACCTCCCTACCAGTGTTCTGCTACATTTTGTTGCTGTACAAGAGATAGGAGCAGAGGGTCAATCTGACAAAATGGCATCTGACATGGGAGTGTATGTGAAGCACACATGTGGAACTGAATTCCTCTATGCAGAAAAAATGACACCCATTGACATTTGTAAATGCTTACTGAAGATTTATGGAGACAAAACAGTGGATGTGAACGCAGTGAGGTGGTAGGTAGTGTGTTTCAGAAATAGAGACTGCAGTGTAAAAGACAAGCCACGTTCCAGACAGCCATGCACAGCTGTCACACCACAAAATGAGGAGTGTCTTGATCAGCTCATCTGTTTGAATCAGTGGATTACAACCAGGAAACTGTGTACAGAGCTGAATATTGGCTTTAATGCATTGGAAACAGTGGTGGCAATGTTGGAATATCGCAAAGTTTGCATCAGGTGAGTCCCATGAATACTCACACAGTAACAGAAAGAACACCATATGCAAGATTTGCCAGGACCTGTTGAATCAATGTGAGGCTAAAGGTTGCAGTTTTCTGAACTGCATCACTACTAGCGATGAGATGTAGTGTCACCACTATGAGCTGGAGTCAAAAAAGCAGTCCATGGAGTGGCAACGTGTGAGTTCCTCACCCAAGAAAAATTTCAAGATGCAATCCTCAGCAGGTAAAGTGATTTGCATTGTCTTTTGGGATATGAAAGGGATGACCCTTCTGGATTTCCTGGAATCCAGACAAACAATCAACTCTGACCACTACATCACAACACTGACTAAGCTGAAGGCTCAAACTTCCAGAGTCCAGGCCAGAGAAGAAGACAGCCTTTCTCTTACAACACAATAATGCCAGTCCTCATACCAGTTTGAAGACCATGGAGCACATTGTCAGTTTTGGCTGAACTGTTCTACAACACCCATCTTATATTCTGGATTTGGCGCCTCCTGACTTCCGTCTGTTTGGGTTGATGAAAGACAGACTGCATGGGCAATATTTTCCTAGCAACAATGCTGTCATAGCCGCTATGAAACAGTGGGTCATGTCTGCAGCTGGAGATTGTTATGATCATGGCATGCAAGCTGTTGTTCATTGCTGGTGAAGATGGTGGTGACTATGTTAAAAAATAGAGTTTTGTATCTGAAGATTTTCTCTATCAATTTGTCCTATTGTGCTTTTTGTGTCTGTTGTAGTTTCCATGGAAATAAATAGAAGGCATTACTTTCAGAGTGACACACAATTTCTTATGTACAAGACATGGAATAATGATTTAGAAGGTCAGATAGCTCCACAAGCAGATGGCAGTCCTAGCAAAGTGGGCAGTGACATGGAGAACATCTGAGAACTGTAGTGCTTGCATGTGAGCAGGTACCTTCGGGCAAGACTATGCTTTGTGGTCTGTCCGCCACCGTGTTGAAGGTAGGTTTCCTTGGCACTGGGAGTAGTAACAGGTCTGACAGACAAGTCTGTAACTTTACAAGCTTCAGAATACATTACTGGGGCATCTTGTCTTCATAGCAGCCTACCATTGTACTATGTTGATAGTGAGCTTAGTTTACTTCATCCTTTGTGCATCTCCTATACAGAAAAACTTTCAATCTGGAAAATAAAATCACCGATTCTGCTGATTCTGCATTAAATTACAATAGAATACATGCTGTTTTTCTATTTCATAAGGATGCTTCATAGACAAACTCCATAAAATATTATAAGCCACTTCATATTTACATTAACAAGAAGTATGAAGTAGGAAATAACCTTCATTTGAAAATAAACTGTTCAGGAAATTTAGGTCAAGTTCAATTTTATTGTCTTCAATATGAGTTACATGTTTCCTGGATAGACCACAGATGGAGAAATAGATACTGTGCAAGGAACATGATTCATTGATAATTCAGTTTATACAAATTTCAAAAGAGAAGTGGGATACTTTCTGTTTTGATCATAAACATAAAGCAAGCAATACCTAATCCCAACCACTAATATACTTTTCAAGTAAGTTCTAGGTTATATGGTGAATTACTTTAAACTGTCAATATTTTTTTAATATTTTTGTGATTTCCTGTTAAAAATATTTTATAAGTTTCCACTTCCTACAATAGACACCACTTTCTTAGTAGAATTTTGTGGAGATAATTTGAAAATAATGTTTTGCTAAGCATTACAAATGCAAAAATAATCTTTCAAAGAAAACTTGTGACAAAGTTCCAAAATTATATATATATTTTTAAATAACATTCTTTAAAGAGTGAGAATGAGAGAGATCAAATCTTTGTTCTCGTTGTCAAAGTCAGTTTGCTTTCTTAACTTTTTAAATGTGGATCTCTCCTTGAAAAATATCCCTGTAACTTAGCCTCAATTTACTCAGATCTGCTGATCTACATCAGATTTTGTGTAGCAGATTTGTTCCACAAAAAAATGTAGAATGAAACATAGATTGGCATTTATGAAATAGAAAAACAGTGGGCTTGGTTTTTAGAAGAAGCTTAGCGGTGTCTAAGTTATACAGGCTGAAGTACAATGTTCAATTTATGAACTATACTTAGGAGCAATATATCACTTTTTGTAACACAGATACGCACCTTGACATATATATATACATATAATTTTTGGGAAGGAAACAATTACACTAATTTGTCTCTATACATTGTGACAGTTTTAGGAGCAAAGCACAATATTAATATCTCTATTTGAAAATTCTTGGGTTTTGGCAAGGGAAGCCACCTCCTAGGCTGTGGATAGGGGCTGAACAGGAGCAGTGCAGTACACCATCCTAGCAGAGGAACTCTAATACATATTGTGAAAGTGTATTATTCTTGAAACTGTCGGTCTTGTGTGTTGTGCAAATACCTAGATGACATAGAATAGAGGAGTGCAGGAGGCAGAATTCATTGCTCAAAGGGCTGTATGAGTATTTTATTTTTACTTTTCTAGTGCCATAGAAGGAGTAGATTGTTCATTGATTAGCTCATCATGAGACTGTTTGAACTGATGTGTCTTGTACCTTCCGAATGATCCAATCTTCCCAGCAATTTAATGCTTTTAAAATGTTAGAAAAGGACATGGTTATAAACTCAGTAAGGCATAATTGTAAGAATTTACCACAGATTCACTCAAGAAGGAAAAACAGGAAAAAAGATGGAACAGTTTATTTAACACAGTCATGAGATGTAGTTGGTATTCACACAAACTGAAATTTATAGGGAACTCAAAATATCTGATCTGTTTTAAAATTATTTTGAAAATCAATTAGGTCAGTATCTTACCAACTATTTAAACAGAGCTAGTTTTCAGCCAGCTGAGTGGAAGCGGAGAGTGGCAGAAATGCATCAAAAGTCAACAAATATCTAAGTTTGCATACTTAGAAAAGGTTTCCAGTTATTCTTCTCAAAGGAAGAAAGTAGAACTAAAAAGAAATCCCAGATTAATACTGGCAATGCTAAAATTTGTATGCCAAGATTTTACCTCTGAATCTTTGTAGCCACAAATCTATTCCTAAGAAACAGGGTTTGTTATAAATTTTTCACTTTCCAAATCCAGCAAAATAACAGCAACAATATCCCAAGAAATTTATTTCTGTTCACCTTATTGCCCATGTTCCAATAGTACTGTTTTTATTCTATCACTCACACAGCTCTTAGTAAAACAATTTCCCTTTCCGAAATATTTATAAGGTGATCTGAGTGGATAAAATGTAACAAGACAATTGTTTTTCTTAGTTATCCTTGTAGCTCTATAGCAACTTGTTGCAACAGAGTACCAAAGATAACAGAATGTATATTCACTTGTCTCTGCCCTTATTGTTGAAGATATTTGACTGTTTTTAAAGCTAATAAGATAAACTAGATTAAAACATTTCTGGGCAACAGAGTTAGACTACTCTAACTGGTTGTGTATGATAAGAGTTAAGGCATGCCATATGTAATTCACTTAATCTTTTTCAATTCGTTTAATCTTAAACCTTCTCAGGTCTGAAAGTTACGCAGATGACAAGGATAAGATTATGCAGATATACAGACTAAGTCTTTGTCTTCAGGGAACCTGGAGGCTGCCTAAAAGAGCAACTCTTCTTGACCTACCTTTATAAGATGGCAGTAAACGATTTTTGATTCCAGGTTGCTAGGTTCATTGCATTTTTCTAACTAGTGGGTACTTGCTGTCTTTGTGAGTATAAAATCTCGCTAACAACCTGACTCAAATACTAATTACTTTTTAAACTGAATCAGAATAGAATCTTTTGAAGAGTTTCTGAAATAACTATAAAACTATTCATGGTTTCATATCTTCACAAAAATGCCTTGCATTCTAGTAATGCACCACTAAATTGGTGGAGACTACCACAGCACTGTGCTGCTATGTAAAAAGAAGGTTCCAACTGAAGGTGTAGAAGCTAAAGAAATGCAGATCCATTCCTGATTTTGTCTGTGCTGTATGTGATTGGATGCAAAGCCCCCAGGGCTATGAAATCAGAGTGCGGTGACTTCCTCACCCACCACCAGGCCTTCATAAGACTCCAGACTGAACTTTCACTTGCCAGTATTTCTGTACGAACTCCTGTCACGCAGGTGTGAATGAGTGCCCCACATCTTTTAGGGTATCCTTTATTCTGAACACTTATTGGCTGTAAAATGTTGATGTTAAAGCTTCTTTAACTCAAAACAGGAACATTAATGAAGCCAAATTGTTATTTTGAGAAGTGCTCAGAGATGCTGAGGGGTAATGTCAAAATTGCAAAGTGATGTAATACCAAAGCCAGTATGAATTTTATTGCTACACTCTGTCTATATTGTCAAAATTCTATGTGACCTTATTAAGCATCAGCTTACATATTTGTAGAAGAGGATTTAATTCAGTAACTACATTTCTAGAAAACCTACAAGTATCATTAAATTAATGTTTCTAAGAAGACAACATATGTTTAGGGCTTTGTGAGGTGGGATGAAACATGAACAAGAGCAAAGAACAAGAGCAAATTTCGTGGGAACATGAAAGGAGGCTTAAAAATTCACTTGCTTTCTTAATTTAATTTCTTGACATACAATTTCAGCTTTTAGGTATCTACTCAAGACTACCTGTGAAAAGGATATGTAGGCAGGAGACTACAGGGAATTCAGGCAGTTTATCTGCTGCGTGAGCTTCCAAAATTCAGAGTTTTGTACCATTCTTATTCTTTGAGTCCAATGACAATTCTCCATTTATCTGTTTAAAACTATTGGACATGAATACATAAGCACAGACGTGTACTTAGAAAAGTGTAGCTCAGGAAATACACCATTATGGCATAAATTGGATGTTTGGACATTTTGAAAGAAAAAAAATAATAGTCTTCAAACAGAAATAAATAACTTCTTAATAAACATCATACCTAGACAGATAGACAGATGACCGATATAGATTGATTTAACTCAATTTCTTAATGTTTTTCTTTTACAAACAGGCTAAATCAATATTGGTAGCTTTATAAGATGTTTATAAAACCCTTAAATATTTTTCTAAGATAATATTCAGATATGAAATACTAAAATGACAAAAAAAGGGGGAAATGCAAATAGACAAATGCAAGAGGATGTGGTTACTTGTTTATAATTTACTCTGAATTTGAATTTTAGTTTATTTCAGAAATACCACAGGTTCTTTAAAATGTCCTCATTGCATTTCCTGAGAATTAGGGCAACCATAATTGGAAGTTTTATGAGCTAATCACTTTGGGCAGTCATTACTTTGTCATAATTTGCTGTTAGTTCCTTACAGTATATGTTGTAATATTTGAATAGGATCCTTAAAAGAATGACTTCAATAATAATAATAATAATAATAAATGACTGAAAGCAATTTGATTGTTTGTTTTGTTTTCTTATGCAAGGAGACAGAAATGTCTATGAAGTTAGAGCAAGTACATATGCTGTGAATACGCTGAATTTTGCACAAAATTATTTCAGAAATAATGTCTATTCCTAAGTCCTTGCCACTACTATCGAAACAACATAGAAAGCATAAACATGATAGTGGGAAATGCTGATACATTTTTTTCTGGAGTGAGCAGGATCATAAGGGTTGTGATAGATGCTGCCCTGTGACCATAGCAGACAGCCCTTTGTAGTCTGCCTTTAAAAGATCAACGTGTTTGGATTACTTTAGTTGAAAAAGAAGAAATATTTCCCAAATCAAATGAAACTCCATGGGGGAAGTTCTGCTTTCTTTCTTTGATCTGAATGTTTAGTTCATGTGTTAGCTGCAAAACCTATCTTATATTTCAAAAAGGTAGTGTGACTCTGATCCATCTCTATAGCTAATATTTATGGCACTAAGTTAGAATAAGAAAAAGATAACATATATTGGAATTATTTTATTCTCATTTTCTGGATTCTTTCTAAAGGCGAAATAAATTAGCAACATGCAAATTAGTTGCCTGGAGAACCATTACTTTTTCTGTGTTCAGTTTTCTAAGTCAATATAGTTGATTCCATGCAAACAAATAATGAAGGAACAGAGATCACAGTTTTTCCACATTTTGGGGAGTTAATGCAAGTGATCTCCACATGATCTGAGCTCTGTTAGCAGAAAGAAATGAACATTTAAAATGAAATCCAGGTATTTTGGACACCCCTGTTTACAAAGGATTTTTAGGTAACGCATCTTGCTCTATTTTCTTGGCTTGTATTTTTGACATGCATATTAAGCTAGTCTAATGTCAATGTGCTTATTAGATTCCTCAAAGAAAACGAAAGGAAACATTGTGATCCTATATTTCTTCAAGTGTTGATAAATTTTGGATTGTATTTTCAATTGTCTCATTTTATTAACTAAAAGTTCATTTTTTGGTTTTTATTCCCTAAGAAAAGCTTTAATTTAATCATCCTAGATTTGTCAATGTTACTATGTAAATATTGAAATAAATACAACCTCTTCTGAGCTTTTTCTTTTTTTTTTTCCATAAGACAAATAATATTTAAAAGGAGTTTTGCTTTAATATATGGAAGGAAACAATATATAGGAACAGCTGGCAAGGAACAAAATGTTAAAAAAAGCCTGTTAATTATGAGTATGTAAGTGGAAAAGTTGAAAAACAAGTTGCACGGCTTTAGGACTAAACCAGTTATGATATACATGCAGAGTACAGTTGAGTTTTCCTCACTATCAAAATTTAATCTATGTTGTCAACAGCAACAGTAATCCTCACTAAACCTTTTGTTAGATCTTCAGTGTTTTCAGATAAACTTTTCCAAATCGTGACCCTAATAGCTGGCATGGATCTTATCAAATATTGTGTCTCATAATTGTGGATAGTAATTCTAAAGAGATATTGCTTTTTGTTATTGTTATTTATTTGGTTTTTGAAACATCACAACCTTGCTGGGTAGGATCCAAATGGGCAAGAAAATGCTCATGCTTATACATGAGTGAGCCATGGTGAAAGAGGAGATAGCCATAAGCAGAAAAAATAAAAAACCTGAAGACATCACTAACCTTTTAAAACCTTGAGGCTAAGAGTTGATTAGTAGAGTGAGGACAAACCAAAAAACTATAAACAGGAGTTTAGTGTTATTAGCATTTGCCAGGACCTGATACTAAACAGTAATAATTCGAGAGAGTTGCTAAGACTGTGCAACTAAAAAGAACCAAAACTTTCGCTCAAGAAAAAATGCTGAAAAGACTCAAATTTAATATTCATTTGAAGGCCAACTGAAAACAGAAGTGACAAGGGACATTTGCAAGTCTTGAAGTCTGAAAAACCACCTGGCTTAACAGAGCATGTTGGATGGGATATTTGTTATAAGTGATTTTTGGAAGATGTCTGTAGCAGCAAATGGATGAAATAGTCTGCAAAATTTCTTCTTGTGTCTTCCGGCAACGTTTCGGGCACCCTGCCTTGATTAATTTTGAGTCCCTGAAGTAATCTGATTTCATTCTGAAAGTTTTTCTGAGAATCTGATCATGACTTTCATAGACTCAAAAGAACTTCATCTCGCATGTTCTTCATCAAAGTGAGAAACTCTGAAGCAAACTATGTATTTGAAATAAATAATTAAGATTTTTTCAACATTATAGTTTAGATCTGATACAAGCTCTTTCAAATGAGCAAATTAGAGAAGGGAACAAGTTCAAATCTGTATGTTCATCATAACTTTAATACTTTGGTTTGGACAGAAATCAGCCATTAGACATCTATTTAAGTATTTTGTGTGCATGGGCATGATGTTCAACTTATTAAGACTATGAAAACACAAAGAGAAAAAAAATACAATTCTTGGTATGATGAGAGAGATTAATCCATATTCCTCGTCCGGTTAGGGCCTATTATATAGAGAGATGGAAGTGTTCTTTTCAGCTTAGGTTGAGTTGATCATAATTCTTTTGAGGAACTAATTAAATGTCTTATATCCAGCGAGTAATATACCCTGCTGCCTCTGACAAACGGAGCTTTGGCCAAAGCCTATCGAGTCCTTTAAAAATGTCTGAAGAATAGGAACACTACAATACATTGTACAGAAACCTTAAATCTAGTTTCAGGGGAAAAAAAAAAAAAAAAGAACATACTTTGATGAACTTATGAAAGAAAAGATCTATTACAGGATGAAAGTCTGATCTGAATTCTTTGCTGAATCTGTGACGTGTAGAAGGTAAATTTCCTTGATAAGAATGTTAATTCTGTCTTAAACAATACATTTAAACAGAAGTTCTGTGACCCTTCTAAAACTTCTGAAAGTTCATCTTTTAAAAAGTAAATTATTTTCTAAAGAAGGGCTTTATCCCCATTTTTCCTCAGAAACCTCAGGTTCAAATTACAGCAGTTCATTGTGCAGAAATCCCTTCATGTGGTTATCAGGCTGCACCTAATTGCATTCCAGTCGTGCATGTAACCATTTGGAATGAAAACTGTCAGGCATTTGGTCTCAAAATGTGGAATTCACAATGCAGGGAAATGCTTGTATGTTTCAGCTTCCAGTTAACTAAGACTGCTTGTTGATGCTCCTTCACTATCCAATGTAAGCAATACTTCCCAGGAGACAGACTAGATTGCTTTCTGCCTCAAGCCCTGCTGGTCTTTGAGGGATAAAGCAGAGCCAGTCATGAATTGCATAGGTCTTTCAACCTACTTAATTTTGTTCCAATTACTGCTGAAAAGGAAGTGAGAAAAATAGATAACAGTCTAATGTTCTCAAATTCACTGAAAGGAGAGTGCTTGAAGCTGGTGTTCGTTTCAGCCATCAGTCTCTTATCGCTAGCCTGGAGGGCGAGTTTCTAAGATCATGCAATGAAGTACAAAATTAAACTCAAAACAATAATATCTAATGCTGTAACTGTTTCTTTCTTTGGTTTACATACTGATGGTCAGAGCTTATGAGACTAGTGGCACAGGACTGCGTAGGAGCACGTATTTGTCCTGTCCAGCTGAGACAGCCAAGTGACAAGAACTAAGGTAGAAGACATGAAAGGCTTCAACCACAATGTAAGGGAAGTGACTTCACTTGCCTTATATGCACATTGACTTTTGGTGGTCACTCTCCTTCCTTGCTCTTCCTCAAGAGACTTTCCTGCATGGTATCTCATAAACTAGAAGAGAAAGTCACATCTGTATGGTGCAAAGAAACAAAAGACGCTTCTTGAAAGTACTGTACAATCTCTTTCGTGATCTGAAGGAACAGAAATTTGAAGTCCAAAAACATACTCTGAACCCTCCTGTGGTGCCCTTTCTGTTGCTTCTCAAACATGAAGGCAAAACAGAGGGTCCAGGAGTGAATGCTGGTGTCAATCAGACAGTGATGAGTATGGCAGCAGTGTGTTATGTCAGAACAAAAGGGTATTCATTTGCTTCAAAGATCATTTGCAAAAATGCAAAAAAGATATAGAGATCAGTTTTTTGAAGATTTCACAGTTCTATAGAGCAGCTACTTGTCTGTGCGTGTGAAGAATAATGAGATTAAAAGAAATTCAAAACAAAATCACTTGTAGGAATGTGTTGTACAATATGTATATCTCAATAACTGTGGACCTAACTCTGCCAGAACTACTTCAAGCATTCGCAGGTCATGCTAGTGAAACAAAAACCTAAAAGCTGTAGGGCCTTTGAGACTACTCATGAAGGAAGTCAGTATACAGTGAACAAGATTTGCTTTTCAAAATGTGGCTGTTTTTTAACATATCATATCTGTTGCACTTAAATTATGTCTTAAAGATGTCATCATCATTCAAGTGCTTCATGTTTGTGCTTTACTTTATTCTGTTCAAAGAATAAGCCAGGGAATATTTGCATTTTGCTATGACAATGGCCCAGACCAGAAGAAGGGATTAGGTATACCTTGACTTGTCTGCCTGAGCAAACATTCGCATAGACCCTTTTGTCTCCAGTTTCAATTAGCGTTGAGTTCTTTTTTTGCTCATTTTAATGGGAAAAGAGTAATGAATCACGTCACTAATTCCATAGATCTTGTCGTTTATTTTGATGTGTGGTTTCCTTACACTGGCTTGGACATGAAAGAATTAAATCAGCGTTCCTTCATGACTCCTTCAACATCTATGTAGGGAGCTGCAGCTTTGCTGAGTTTAACTGAAACAATTTTTTTTTAATTGCCTCAATATCAAGAGACAAAGGAATTATTGCGCAATTTCATTCTTTTAAGGTTTCTGGAATTTCTCTGCAATTTTTCAGAGAGAAGACCTATTTTTTGCTCTCATTTGTGCCAATTTTACATCAGTGTGACTTCTTTGATATCAAATGCATCTTACCTTTTATCTTATCTTTTTTAGGGAAAAGAATTTAGGATCAGCTTTTTAGTCCTCCCTGCCCCATTCTAAAGATATAATGATTTGTGTGCTTCAAGTGCTGCTACTCTGTTCACACTGTTCACCCCGTCTTCAGAAATGTCTCCAAAAAGCAGCTGTAAAGGGAAGAAGAGGCCTTGCCTAATTACACCTTTTTGTGTGCAAGAACTTCAAGTTTAATTGGCACTACTTAAACACTAAAACTGTTAATAAGTACATTTCTTTTTTTCTTCTTTTTATTTTTTTCTTTTTCAGGGAAAAAGGAAGTGAAATGATAAAACTATGTTATAGCTGCTACATAGGGAAAATTATGAACTCACTGTTGTGAGGTGGAAATTTCAGCAATTATAACCATAATTATTTTCATTTTTCTGTAAAAAAAAATCACTGTTTAATGTACTTAGAATTGTAAAATTTACAGTGGGAAATATCTGATACGCAGCTTAGAGGAGTTAAGACTGACGCAGAATCTCCTTACTTTTTCGATTTCTGACCTATGATCTGGCATAAACATTCTAAAACTCTTGTTGCATAACCACAGATCTCTGCATTAGACAGTTGATAACAGCTTTAGTCCTCACAGTGACAGCTTCTGAGTGTATTTTCGTAAGTTGAAACAGTTTTATTTTTTCTTAAAATCATCCTCACCCACATAAGTGGCACTTAAGCGTTTTCCTCAAAACAGGTAGAAAAATCACTCAAAATAACAACAGACATGACTTCTTGTCTTAGTTTCTAGCTGAGAAAGAAGTTATCTTTCTCATAGTGTCTCGCGTGAAGCTATGTTTTCTTTCTAGAAGAAAAAAGAAAGCTGATAACACACTGATTCTTTATACTTGTTGCCTAGCATTGTTGAACAGAGCCAAGCATGTTTCAGTCTCTCAGCTTTTTGTATTGGTCTGCCAGCAAAAGGACTAGGGGATGCAAAGGGAGCTGGAAGGAATCAGGACCAGGGCAGCTGAGCCAAACTGACCAAAGGGATATTCCATACCATATGACATCATGTAACTATAAGGAAGGTGAGTTAGCCGGGAAGAGGCCACTTCTCGGAGACTGTCTTGGCATCAGTCAGTGGGTGGTGAGCAATTGCTTTGTGTATCATTTATTTGTGCGTATATATATATGTACTGTTATTTCTTTTACTTCCTTTGCTGTCTTAGTAAATAGCTTTTATCCCAACCTACAAGTTCTACTGTATTTTCTCCTTATTCTCCTCCCCACCCCACTTGGAGGGATGGGCGAGGTGAGGGAATGACTGTGTGGGACTTATCTGTCTGCTGACTCAAACCACAGCACTTCTTAAGATTTTCTGAGGAGTCCTGGAGTGATGTGGTTTTCTACTTCAACAGCCACTATTAATCTCCTCTATCTCAAAGCGTTAGCACAGTGTACAACAGTTGGAAAGGAGACATGTGAACTTCAAAAGTTGTTTTGTCTAAAGAAAAAGAAGAAAAACAATCTCACTACCAACCCCTCAGCACCAGAGCATCTCTCAGACTTTTCTCATTTGTGGCAAGAGAAGAATGTGTGTGCTAGTTACGTGTTATGTTTACATTATCAAGCTGGCCACATCTAAAAATCAGGTCTTCTGACCTTCTGATGTGTAGTAAACTACAAATGGAAGATATTTTTGTGTCTGTATCTTTCCTACCATCAAAAGCACTTTTCCTCTGACATTTTCATCTGTGAAATGGCTTTCTGCTGTTTACCCTTTATGCCTAATCTAGCTCCTATCCATATTCTTTTGTTTGTTTGCTTGTTTCTCAACTTCATTCCTTGCAGCCACCAAATCTGGCTTGTTGCATGGCAGGCTGCCAAAGTGTTAATAGTAGGACTCTGGTATGTTTGCTCCCCCTTAGCAACACAGTTTTTGTGTCATGATCCCCTCTTCTCTATCCAAGAAAAACACTTATAATTCTGGATTTCCTTAGCTGTAACTTGCAAACAAGTCAATAGACTCTCTGTTGCTCACATTCAACCTACTAGCAAGCAGACACTTGAGTAAATGTAAGTGACCTTTGTCTTTCTCTCTGAATTTCTGTGGGCTTGAGGACATATATGGGAGGCCTTATACTAAAAAAAAATAATTTAGCATAAAAATATTTTGTGATTAATGTATGTATTTAATTTGTGTGTCGAATAGTTTTATCATGGATCTCTTCTGCTCATCTGTTTTTATCTGCTATTAATACTAATTCTTCAAGGTTTTGTGAAAGCTTTGAGTAATTTTATATGCAGTTAGGGTTTTAAAATCAGCCTTAAAGAGAAATATGTTCAGTTCTGCCCAGCCGTAGAGTCTCTTCATAAAACTCTGATGGCCTAGACCTGGAATGGACAACACTGAGTAGTGCCAATAACTTTTGTATGAAAGGGAATTGTATTGTGGTAGGGAAATTACAGCTTCAGTGAATCTGAAATGAAACTCAGTGCTATTTGGGGAAAAAAAAAAAGTTGGTTTCAACAGATGTCTATTTTAAAGCACTTGTTTTGGAAAAGAAAGATTGATATGGCTTAAATTTTTTGACTCTTTAAGGCAAGAATATTTAGTTACAAACAACTTTTCCTCTTAAAACTATAGTTCATTATCTTAAAAAAATTATAAAATCAATACTGACTTAAGCATTGAATAGAGCTACTCATCCATATTCTTCTTGCTCTTTTAGAAATTAGACAGTTATTTTAATATTTCTGGAGGAGGGAGACTCACTGTCAGCTCTGCTATTTAATCCTGGATCTAAACTAAGTTTTTCTTTTCATGAAAATGTTTGCAATGTTAAATCCTTTCTCTGTTTCTCAAGGCTAGATATAAGCAAGTTTATTTTGTTAGTGAAACTTAATTTTCTAATAGGAGCTATTGCTTTTTGTAGAAATTTCTGAAGTATTGGAACACAAATAAACATCTGTAGAGTTGAAGGATTATTAGTTGAAGGACTGGGAGAGTTGTTTTTAGCAAGTAAGAGGGAAAACGCCAGTGTTCACATAGTTGTTAACCTTGCACATCTACTAACGTATGTTTGGAGTAAGTTTGTAGGAACTCGTGCTTGTCAACTCAGGAATTTGAAAACACTGTGTAGATGCATAAAGTAATTTGTCAGTAAACATAATCCATCTACTTAAAAAATAATAATTAAATGAGGTTTAAAGTTAAATTTTAAAATTTTCGTAAATCATGTCAATTTGTTGTTAGCATGTCTTGCAAATGATATATCTATACATGCTCATATTTCAAAGGTCATAAACATTTTATCGAAGAGAAACTGAACCAGTTAGAAATTACTGTTTTTTTGAGAGCACAGATTGTTTTTGAACTGCTCATAAACTGAAAAATACTAATTCAGCTTCACTGGTAGACAAGAACTGTGTAAATATTTCAGAATAAATAATGTACTTAACCAATTTATGTTCGCTTACTTTGATAAGTTATCTATGAGCAGCAGAAAATTTTCTTGCCTTCAAACATTTTGCAAAAGAATTTTATATGTAATTTTTGTGATGAGTTCTTGGCTCCCAGATGGTTTGTTAAGAGTATATCTAGTTTACTAAGAGTATTAAATATACATATATTAAAATAACAATAATAATTATTTCACTTGTGGTAAGTTTATTTCCTTCAGAAGATAGTGTTGGGTCTTACATGAAATTCTTGAGTATTGTGAGATCAAAATTCACTTCCAGCACATATTCTCCCATATTTTCTTACCTTTAGGGGTTTTGACCAATTTGTTTTGGGAGTGACTGTAGAGAGTAAATAAATGTTTCACTGACTCAGACTAAGCCACAGATTGCTCTCATATCATTAGAAAGCTTGAATTTAAATATTTCTAGGGAACTACTCCAGGTATTCCAGGTGCCATTACTGCGCTACAGACAACAACACCAACCTGGATATATAAAGCACAATGGTGAGTCTTCAGGGAACAGACTTACTACACAGTGATCATTGTTAGTGATGCACTAATCCAGATTTCAACAAAAGACTTGGAGAAGCTTAAAGTCCTGAAATTCCTTGAAATCTTCATATTTTTCTCTTTATTTCAATTGATTTTTCATGAAATATCAAGTTCTAACCTCCCAGTACTCTTCAGCTAACAATCATAGAAAATGGGTCTTGAAAGAACTTTGCATTTTTGTGTGATTTTGTGTATGCACTACTTAGAAACATTCTCTGGAAGAAGAAGAAATTTATTTGTAAT
The DNA here is from genome assembly GCA_013396635.1 of Penelope pileata. Lineage (NCBI taxonomy): Eukaryota > Metazoa > Chordata > Aves > Galliformes > Cracidae > Penelope > Penelope pileata. Next base: position 66,251 of record WBMW01004575.1, on the reverse strand, counting down.
AGTTTCCTTTTATCAACCCTTTCTTTAAAGCTGCCAAGTACTTGACAGACAGTAATGTTGAGGGAGACAATTTGGTTAAGAAAAATGACATAAATGAGGTATTCCTGCTGTTGTCACTTTGTCAGTACTCTGAATTGCCAAGTACGGACGCAGCGCTTTTTCTGTAATATCTCCTGAAGTGCTGCACAGCCTCTACTGTGAGGAATTTAAGTAAACTGTTTCTAATTAGTACTTTTTATCTGAATTTAAATAAAAGCTCGTCATCACCACTTCTGTTTGCAAGTAAAGCTCAGTGAACTGCTTGCTAGAAGAAATATTGTTAACTACCCTGTCCAAATAAAGACAGTATCAGGTCAATGACTAATACTTCAGTGATGTTCCTCACATCATTGGCTCACATTATTGACTCTATGGTGCTTAGGTAGACATATGTTTATTTATTTTCAAAGTGCCATGAAATTCGGCACTTTGGAGAATGAGATCAGAACATTTTCTGTACAGTGAAATATATTTTTTTATGTGTGTATACACACTACAGACAACGTCTCCTTGAGTTTTTCCACAGAGAAAGCTGAATTTTCAGCAGTCTGAAAACATTCTTGAGTGAACTTAAAGCTTTGTCTTTACTATATCTGTCTGTATTTTAGGTCAGAGAAGAAAATGTGACTAAGTGTCTGCCTGTCATACCTGGCATTGCTACTTCACTTTTAATAGTAGTAAACTTTTCTCTTTTCTTTATCTCTCTCTCTGTCCTTCCTAACAATGTGCACTGTGTCCTAGGTGGCCATATGCATTCAATAATTTATTTAGTCTTTTCACCAAGTCTTATTAAAATTTAAAGCAACTTTGTTGGAAGGACTCCTGTGTATGTGTAGAGTTGGTATTCAATCAGTCCTTAAGCAGAAGAAAACAATCAAATCTCATATTGCAGTTCTTGTACATGCTCTGTAGTGTTACTGATGAGCAGCAAGCTGACTGAGTACACTGGTCTCAGATAGAAGACGAACGAAGCATAATCTTTGAAAAATCCAAGTTTGCTTCAGTGGTATTCAGGTAGGTACTTTCCCTCTTTGTACTTCTCTTTTTTTTAATTTCTAAAAATAAAAACTAAAATAAACAACAAAAACAAGCTCCACCAACTTTCTCCTCCCGAAACCTTGGCAGATAAAATAAAGACTTAGAAATTGCTAGAAATTCATTGATTTCCTGGGTCAACCAGAGCAGTGTCATGCAGTTGCAGAAGTAGAAGCAGTTAAGTTAATATTGTACTGGCTACCTTGTGTACTTGTAACTGCTGAACCACAGTAGAAAGGAGTACTTTACAAATGTCAGCTCATCCAAGAAGACAGGGAAGAACATGAGGGAGTTAACCTGCACTAAAACATACATTGTTATAAGTTGACAGTTAATTGGCTGCATTCAAAGCACACCTGGTATGTGAAACCAAGAACATATTTTTAGTCCAATTAATATTTTAACAATTTAATAGTCCAAACTTTTAGTCCAGTTACAATGATTCACTAATGCATATAATAGCACATGTAAATACAGAAGGACCTTAATAATCATAATAATTTAAAATTGCTACATGGAAAAATTAATACTTACCCTTTTGTTTGATATGTACAATGACACATCCTTCCAATGTCTCTCTAGGTCCCAAGGTTGAACAGCAAGGTTGAATATTCCTTCAATTTTCTGATGTATCCTCAATTCATATCTGTTAAAACAGAGATGGCTTCTTCCTAGGGTTCTGAGGGAACTTGCCAAACCATTCCTCATCATATTTGAAAAGTCATGACTGTCAGATGAAGTCCCCAGTGACTGGAAAAAGGGAAACATCACTCCCATTCTTAAGAGAGAGAGAAAGGAAGATGGGGGAACTACAGGCTGGTGAGCCACACCTGGGATTAGCCTGGGCAGATCATGGAGCGGAATCTCCTGGAAGAGATTTTAAGGCACATGCAAGATGAGGAGGTGATCCAAGATAGCCAGTACAGCTTCACCAGGGGCAGATCATGCCTGACCAATCTGGTGGCCTCCTATGATGGAGTGATGGCATTGGTGTTCAAGGCCAGGTTGAATGTGGCCCTAGACGGACTGATGACAGGTGGGTTGGAACCAGATGATCTTTAAAGTCCCTTCCAATCTAAGCCAGTCTATGGTTCCATGATATCACAGAATCTCTCTAGCTGAATATCCAGGCATTTTATGGCTGAATACTATCTGTCCATTTCATTTTAGTGGCTGGATGTTTTCATATATTTGCAACCTTCCTTTTGGCCCAGCTTCTCTTTCTATGCTGAAATACTTTATCTTCAGGCTTTGGGGTTTCCAGAGGCCCAGTACAATGACACAGGAGATCCCTTCTCATTCTGTGAAGCAGAAATGAAATCTCAGTCAAGGGACGTGGAACTTTAAGAAAATTGCTTTGAAAAAGAGTTAACTTATCAGATAGAAATCAAGCTTTACTGAGGGCAGCAAGTAAGACATTACTGTCATAGAAAGATCTTAGATTTGCTACTATTTGTTGGACTATGTGTTTCTTATTGTATGTGTTGTAAACAAAAGAAGTGCAACATATCAACCAGAGCATTAATGTCCTGAGCAACAGTTGTGGGGAGCTATGCAAAGGGGTCAGAAAAACTGAGAGCCCACCTTTCTCCCATCTTGTCAGTCAAAGCAGCAGAAAGAAAGCAAGAGGAGAAGAAATAGCAATCTTTGTGTCACCTGGTAGTCAACAGAGAACATCTGCGATCTGGAAAGCCACTGCTCTTGTGACTGACATTATAATGCCACCTTTCTCAAAGTCCTCCTGCTGTCAAGGGAAGCTGTGGCACTTGTGTGCAGTACCTTGTGCACCCTGACAAAACCACATGTCCAATCTGCTCTTTACAAAAGTGAAATTGGAACCAGCTAACAAGCAAGAGGTGTTCTGACTGTTTCATCTCATCAGAGTACCAGATTTCCACGAAGAGCTAAAATAATAAAGTTGTTCCTTAGTTGTCATTCCAAATCCAACATTTTAGTGCTACTGATATGCTCTCTACCACTTCTTCCTGGAGCAGGCTGACCCATGTTGTTCAGTTCTGTCTCTCTCAAAGTGTTGATCTCAGTGCTTAGGTACAATCTTTTACTCTCTGTCTTTGTTCCAGAAATGAAGATGTTTAGCATTAAAACCACAAGTACAGAAAAAATTCTTCTGACATTTATGAGGTCTCAACTGCTTTACAGAAGGGCATAATTGAAACTACTAATGTATTAATTAACCAATTTAATTTTTTATATTTGCAGTCCTGTGTCTAAAAGATCAAGGAACTTGGCTGCAGTCAGCTTAATGCATTCTTAAATAGGGGGCTATTTTCTATTCTTATTCCTATTCCTCATGGATCACAGCCAATGTACTACACAAAATCCTTTCTTTTAAGGATTGCTAATGATACAAACTAAATCATAACAGAAGATGAAATTGTTTGCGTGGTTTTCATTGATTTTGGCAAAACATTCAATCTGGAATTTCATTTACTTTTCATTCAGTTGTGGGAAATATCTCATTCTGGGTTTTTCAGATCAGGATGAAAAATGCATAAACAAATACCTGTGGAAAAAACAAAAATATTTTTTTAAAAAAGGCATTATGGAAGGAAAAAAACAACATACTTTAATCTTTTCCTTGGATTCTCTATTTTTTCATAATCAATTGTAGTTGTCTAGTAACATCAAAACTTGTACCAGATTTAAACTCAGTAAAATTTCTAACATCAAATTAGGAAGACTTAATCAGTTGCTAACTGTGACTTCAAAATAGTTCTCAGGGCACTAATTCTGCCTGTTTCTTTCCCGAGACCACTGTGAAGGCCATGAAATCTTTGTTTACCAGATACAAGTCCAGTGACTGACACCTTAGAGTTAACTAGTATTCCACTCCTAGGTAACTAGGAGTGGAAGAATCCCTAAAAGGGAGATGAGTTCTGTTGATGTTTGATGGAAAAGAAGAGATGATGGACAGAAGAAACCAGGAAGCTAACATGAAATATGTAGGCTTGCATATTTTTTTCATGTTTTGTGGGTGTTTCTGTTTATGGTTATAAAAATTTATTCACTACAAACAACAGTAGGCATATCATAATTATATTACTTGTTATTAACTGATTATCTCTGGATTTTCTAATAAATTCTGTGTTTGTTCACCATCAAAGAATCACAGATTTGAAATGCAGAAGTCATGGTCTGAAATAAAGCAGATAGTTGAAGAAATTTACTTTGAAAGGCAAAAAATCTTTTTTATGTCGTATTTATTCTTATAGAAAGCAGAAATAACTGAGAAAGAGAAGCTTTTAGAACAGCATTGCAGAGTTAGCAGGACAGTAGGTGAATTGGGAGCAGCTAGGCAAAAGAATTAGCTACTAGGTGGTGGCTGTCTCATTCAGTGGATTGGTAATATCAGTGGAGATAAGGTCTCCATCACTAGCCATTTAGGAGGTTGGAAGCAGCTTGTTAGTTGAGCAGTAGCCAATTAGGTCTTCATAAAAACAATTCAAAACCAAAATTAAACAGAACAAAAATATTTTCAGAAAGGGAAGTACCACTGCATATTTTTCTCCTTATTTTCCTTTTCCCTTTTCTTTTCTCCCTTCAGTGCAATGCTGTTGTGTAAATCATTTAGGATCACTACTTAAGGGATAAATTTCAGTTCACTGAGCACCTGTATTTTTTTTCAGTCTTTTTAGTGGCACCTAGAATTTAAACCTTAACCATGTTGCTACCAATCAGGTACTGGAAGAACAGATATGCACAATATACCATATTTTAATGTCTATGCGTATGTGCAACGTAAATGAATAAACAAGCTATCCCTTTTCATAGGCTTTATACTGGGTGTAGGACTGAACCTGACCCTAAATGAAGGCCTGGGCTTTTTTAATATATGCATATACACACATATGCATTATGTGTGCACATCCATATGTAATCCTGCAAGCTCTTTCTTAGCAGAAATGACGTGAAAACTCCTCAAGTTCTTGATCTGCTCTTCTGAGGAACTTGATATAGCTGAAAAGTCTCAATGTCAGACTTGCATGTTGCTCAGAATTCACTATGTTTGAAGCTCAAAGAAGTCGTCAAATAGCTTATGAAAAATCTATCTATTTGCACACTGAGAGGGAGCTATGGGTTCTTCGTTTGTTGTGTTGGCCTTTTTTTTTTTCCCCAAACCTCCCAACTAAGCATTGCCTTTTGAATCACATTTTTGCAGACTTTTATTCCATAACATTTCTAAGGCATTGTTAGTCGAAGTAAAATATAATGTCATAGAAAATGACAGCCTGAATGTTATGGGTGAATCTCATACAATGCCAGGCATGTGAGGGGTTGAAAAACAGATAACCTGTAGCTACTGCTGCTCAGAATTGACTAATTATGTTTAATAGGATAGACAGGGTCAAAATCTTCCCCTGACAACCCTTGCAAGTACGCAAGAAATAATTTAGAAAAAGTCTTTAAGACTCTGGGCTACCGGCATCTATTTAGCAGATCAGAAAAAATAAAAGTGCTGTCAAAGACTGGTTATGAAAAACACAAATAATTCTTCGTTATATTTAGATTCTTAAGATGTTCAATTAGTGAACTGCATTTGGAAATAATTTGATTAGCTTTACAGATTAAGAAATTGATGCTGGTGATAGGGATGAAATCAGACAATTCAAATATTATTTCTGAGTAGATCTTGTTATTTTTCCTCCAGTATATTCACAGAGGAAATCTATACTGATATCAGGGTCAAACTGAAGCAAGCCTTAAACAACCCTGAGCCACAAGCTTAGGATGTCTTCATCACATCATAGCCTGATGGCAGTGGGGAAGGGGGTTCTTGTGTACCAAGCAAGACCTTTCCAAGAAGAGGATTTTTCATACTTCATTTTTACTTTTCAAGTTTTGTCTCTATTTATCAATACTCAAGAAAGTGAGATGTAAGAGAAGGCTCCAAAGGGCTGGATAACGGAAACAGAAATCTGGGATTGAAGCCAGTGAAATTCTGTGCCTGTGAGTAAATTTCAACTAACCTGCAAGATGAGCTAAAGGGTAATTTAGAAGCACTTTGGCCAAAATCTGTAGACGATAGCTTAACAAAACTTTATAATTGAATTGACAGCCTCTAAACAGTGGCCTGACTTAGTGACCTGAATTATAAATACTCAATGTGCAAGGATCCTGGAGCAGATAGGTACCTGTGTACATGCTCTTCAATCTGGATGTTGAAAAGTGCTCTTATTTCTAGTATCATTAACCATCTCATGGTTCAACTTGATGCAATAGTTTTCTGTGTGAATCTCTTCCCTGCAACAGTCAGAGAATAAATATTTCCTGGGGCTCCTAGACCAAATATAACCTTGTTTAGTTATACCAGTTTCTTCAAGTGAGCTGCTTGCACTCAAGCTTCTGCGTTACACTCTTTTTCTTTTCAGTCCCTTCACCCTCATAGGCAAACTCAGATTTGTTTTTCAATAAATGCATAACAGAAAAGGGATAAGTAGATGTTACACACACATATTCAGAGATAAGAAAGTAAAATATATTTTTACAATGGTGGAATTTCCCTTAGTGAAAGAGGACTTTAACAGATAACTGTTATTCCTATTTGTAAGTCGTGTATTGATGAATATGATTGCTGTAAATCAAATCTACAAACACGTTTTTTCAATGTAATATGATGTAAAATCTAAGCTATCAATAACCTTTCATTTGATATTTTGAAGGCAGCTTTGTTTTATCTACAGCTCTGTCACTATTATATAGATACTGGGTTTTTTTGAAATGTCTTGGTCATTATCGAGTATTCATTGTTGAGTAGTTAGAATATGTCATCTAGGAGTGAATAAAAAGTAAAATTCAACCAATTGATCATTTTTTAAAAAAATAAAAAAGGAAGCTTTTTATTTTTTATATAAAGTCTTTTTGATTGATATAAAATATTCTAAAAGGTTTCTGCTTTGTTGAAAAAATTTTGGGAAAAGATGGGCTCATGAAATTAGATAATCTTTTTGTCTATTCAGGAAGTTATAGTCATAGATTTGCTAGCTTTCTGTCAAATATTCTTTTATTATTTACAGTTATAAATCTTCATCTCTTTTTGTTTTTAATAGCTCTAAGTGAAGATGTATAGTAAATTTAATTTGCTTTTTTCATTTTTTCAAAAACAATACATTTTATATATAAAGCTGTTAATGATAATATTCAGTTATGTTTCTCACATATAAGATGATTTTGAAATAATAATCACACAAGTGCAGAATCATGCTTTGACCAAAAGAAGGAATTTGGCTTTGATTACACAATGCTCTTTTAATTAAAAAAAGTATGAATCTTCTTTTTAGTGTTGACTTTCATTTGTTATTTCATCTGAGAGACTTTTGTATGGAAATTAGATTTGCCTTTCTGGTTGAACAAATGCCAATAAAAGCATTCTACAATCACTTATTAAAGTTTTAACTGAAATCACTTTGACTATTTTTGCATCCCAAGTGACATTTTTCCCTGCAAACATCCCAGCAAACAAGGTTACTGGAGTGAATATTTCTAAACATCTAATAACAAATGTTTGTGAAAACTGTATTTGTATTTTTCTTCAGCAGTAATCATTGAAGCTGATGATTAATAAAGGAACATGTACTGCAAACGTAAACCTCAAATACACAAGACCAAGTTCATATATCTATTAATTCTAGTGTACACCTTCTCTCCGAACTACTGTATAACTCCAAGTATGCCACCTGGCATCTGTGATGCTTATCGCATCCCCCCCCACCACCATCACCATCCCAGTGTCATTCTGTTACCAATTTGAGGACAATGAATGAAAATAAAAGTTGCAAGGTAAGGTAACAATTTAGTAGCAAACTGCCTGATATGACTTCAAGAAATACTTTCTTCATACAACTTGAAACCATAAGCTCTTTTGCAAACAACACAGTCAAGTATCAAATGAAATCCAAAAGATGTGTTACAAAGTGGGACTAAAACTAATAGAGCATGTGTTAAATAATGATATTTGGGAGATATAAATTATATCAAATACTGTACTTTGGGCATTGTGGCAGGAGAGGGATGGGGAAAAAAAATGTTCTAAGGTGGACATGTATTAGATTTTTGTTTTGAACTGAGAAGCTATGACGCTCCATCATAACAATTTTTGAAAACTATTTCTAATAGTTACACATCTTTAGAAAAAAAGACTTTTCAAAAAAGGAAAAATTCTACCATTTTGTGAAAAACTGTAAATTTCCATATGTTTTGAAATAAGTAGCTATGTTTTTGGTTTTAAAAGAGTTTCTCAAAGTAAATGGAGGCATGTATTGGGAGTTAGTTCTCTTTACTGTCTTTCCTCCTCTGTGAGCTGAAATGTGTTACCCCTTTTCCCTTCCCTTCCCTTCCCTCCTTCTTCTTATATATTTTGCCATCAAAACAATTGTTGTTAATTTTGATTTCAATTTTATGTTCCAAATGCACTTCAAACATGTTTTCACTTTCCTCTAGGGAAAACATTTTACTGCATAGCTCTAAATGACGATTGTTCTGGTTTCAGCTGGGACAGAATTTGTTGATTTTCTTCATAGTGTCTGGTATGATGCTTTGTTTTGACTTTAGGAGAAACACAATGTTTATAACACATTGATGTTTTAGTTGTTACAAAGCAGTGCTGTACAGAGCCAAAGATGTTTTAGCTTCTCGTACTGTCCTGCCAGCAAGGGACTGGGTTTGCACAAGGAGGTGGTAGGGGGCAGAACCAGGACAGTCGACCTAGATTGGCCAAAGGGGTATTCCATACCATATGACATCATGTGAAAAGTACAAAATTGTGGGGAATAGCCCAGGGGGTCTGCTGTTTCTCAGGGACTAGATGGGCAGCAGTCAGTGAATGATGAACGATTGCTTTGTGCATTACTTGTTTTGTAAATATATATATAGATAAATATCATTATTATCATCTCTATTATTGCTGTCTTCCTTTTCTGTCTTAGTAAATAGTTTTCATTTCAAACCATGTATTTTTGTTTCCAATTCTCTCCCCTATTTCAATGGGAGGGGGGAGTAAGTCAATATCTATGTGGTCCCTAGATGCCTGTCGGGTTAAACCACATCAGTGGTAAAAGATACTACATGCAGAGAAGGATGGACTCCCAGCTTATCATTATGAAATCATTATGGAATCATTATGAAATGATTCCATCTTATCATTATGAAAGACCATTGTAATTTAAAATGAAATTTAAGAGCAAGAATGAGATTAAATGGAAATCTCGGGTAGAACAATAAGGAGAACTCCACCTAAAGTACTAGTACAGTTTTAAATTCTGCTCAAGGACTTACTGTTAACTCCTACAGCACTGGTCACAAATGTATGGGATACTTTAAGAAAATAGTGTAATAATTCAAAAGGAAGAGACTGACTGGTCTGAAGAAAGAAATGATTTAAAGAACGGTAACAAAACATGAGAGAAAACCAGAATGTTTTATCATTCCGTTATAATGCAACATATTTTTGTGTGTTCCCTTTTATAAAGGGTAATTTATCCCTATCCTTAGATCAAAGTTACAAGCAAGTTTTTCTGCATAGTCTGCTGAGGCTGGATTATTTAGTTTTGACTGGGTCAGCATATCAGCAGTTGGATCATCATAGCTATGATTTGGGCTCACAAACAGCTAATTCCTAAAGTGTTTCAGGATTTTTGAAATACAAACGTCATGCTTTGTTTAATTATGTATACTAAGCAATGCAAAGGATCTTAAAAGAAATTAATATCCTTATACTATGAATTATCTGATTTATTTATCTCTGTTATCATGTTTTGAGTGATCAAGTTAGAAAACTTGCATCATGTCATGGGAAAAAACATATAGAATTTGCTGTATTCTTCAACTTCTGGAAAATGATACTTATGGAGAAACATGATACAACAATATTTCTCCTAGCATTGTACACAAACGGCTCAGCATTTTAGATTAATATTAAGAATGATGGCCCTTCAGTCTTCAGTGATGAAGAGATAGTTCACTATGTCTCACATAAACATTATTTACATATATAACCAAGCAGACTTTTACTTGTCCTGCTTGTTTACTGAAAGTTTCTCTGTTGAACATAAGACAATAGGAGAATTGAGATACTCCGGCATCTAAACACGCGAGCATTTGGTAAATCATATGTACTCTGTGATGGTACAACTGCATTGCCTAGCCTTAGCAGCCAGTTGTCGGATACTACAAACACAGGATTTTTGGAATGATTTGCATTCAAGCCTCATACTTTTCTTACTGAGCATACTGGCACTTCAGATCACTTGAATAATGAGCCTCTTCCTCCTGGCATCAGCTACATCTCTCTATGAAGCATGGACAGGTAAAAAGCATCAGGCTTGGGCTGACAATGCATGTGCTCAAAGTGTCCTTGTGACAAGGACACACGCTCTTTGACGTATGCACAGTGAGTACTGTGCTGTAGTTTGGCTATATCCCTTGCTGTGGTCCCAACCTCTAGCAAAGCCCTTGCCTGATCACCTCTCTGCAGCATATCAGTTGTAGATGTCAGGTGATATGTGCTTAAACATACAATGTGATTTAGACACAGAACCTGATTTAGAAGTTTCTCATTCACTAGCACAATTTACATCTCTGGGACTAATAACCCCTTAAAATGCCTAAAAATTCCCTGTAAAGGAATTTTTTTTTCAAGTCATCCTACAATTTGCGAGATTATAACAGATGTCTTATGCAATGATGAGAGAAGAAATACTTTTCTGCCCTAAACATTTTCCTGAAAAAAATGTTTCTAATGCATCTCATTCAAAATGAAGCCAGAGATCACACCTTTTAATTTCAAAGAAAAAGTTCCATAGCCATGATCCAAGTGGAATGCTTGTATAGCCGTGCCATACTGTACAGAATACAGCTGTTGGGAAGGTAGCAAAGCACCTCTTTTTCTCCTTCTCACTTCTCCAGTCCTTAACTTGTGCTGTGCCATTTGTTTTACCAGGCTGTGCTTTGAAGGGCCAGCACAGGCTTTGGGAAATAAGTCTTGATTCCTTTCCCTGGCTGAAGAGAGCTCAATTTACATTTCCCAGTGTAGCTAAGCTGGCCTGGGTCAGAGACGCTCTTGTTTCGTTCTTCTGTAGCTGTTTCACTTTTCATGGAGTACTTAGCCTTTCGGTGAACCAGTGACTTAGAAAGAGCAAGAGTACAAGTGGGTGAAGGAATAAAAATGAAGACAGTGCTATTACCTTATGCTTGTGATCTGATTTGTAAAATGGCTATTAGTCCAAGGAATGATTGTGAGTATTTCATTTCTCCCAGAAAGGTAGCTTGCCATAATTTCCAAATGTTAGAAGATTAGTAGGATTATCCTAATTGATAGAGATGTTTTAACTGGAGTAGGAAAAGCGACTGAATAAATTACATAATTTGATCAGAGCAGCGTTTTATTGGACTAAGCAGTATATTTCAGTTTAGCTTTTAAACTACGTTATAAGAAAAAACAAAACAAAACAAAACAAAACCCCAACCTTTTCCTTAATGTGATAAATGAGCCAAGTTTTGGAATATTTTAGATGGCTGTTCCTCCTGATTAACCGGTTACTTCACCAAACCTAATATATTAGCAAAACAGTAATGTCAAAGCTTGGTAATACGGTTACTACTGTGGGATCTTAATTAATTTTTTTGTTAAATATGTCACTGAGGTGTCACATGTTTCCCTCTACTTATGCAAGTCAGCTATCTGAGGACTTAGAACTTAAATAAGTACTAAGTCATGTGAGAGATATCTTTAAAGGGTACAGATAGTTTACTGCTGTGTGGTGATCCTCTTCTTCAGACCCTATGAAACTGCAGTAGGATCATTTGGAGGTTCAACTTCAAACTCTTTCTCACACAGATTGTTTAATTCTCAATTCTATGGGCAATTCTTTTGCACATAGGAGCCTTCTTCCAATGCCAAGTGAAATCACTATCAACAACCCTATGGTGTTTCATGAATAAACATTTAATGATCAAATCCAATGGGATTATTCCTATCAAAAAAGGACTTAAGTATCTGAACTTTGAAGTATTGATGCTGTATAGTGAGAACTACATCTTCTTTTATAATCCATTAAATGCTATTCATATCTATTGTTCTGTGGGGAAAAAATATTCTCCTATAATCTGACCCCCTTCTGAATTGTCTATATATTTTGGATATTTTAAGTGTCTTTTAAGCAACTTGTCTATTGTTCTGCTTCTTAAATTCTTCTCAGCAGGGGATAAATAATCATTTTAAGTCAGAAATTTTATTTGTTTACATTCAACTCTTGCACATAGTTGTGTAAAGTGACTGTGAATATTTCATTAACTGTATAGGGGAGTGACTTGTTTGACTTTAGTATTAAAAGTTATTTTTCCTGCAATAGTTCTTGGGCTACTAGTCTAGTATGCCAATTGGAAATTTTGAGTCTTTTTTTAGCATCTCAGCTACCAGGGTCATCCCCTGTATGATTTTTAGAGGTAAATAGAGCAGACACAGTAATATTTAATGTTGTGTCTACAGAATTACAAATTTATTTTATTCTTTGAATTACTGTTATTTACTACCAGTGCATGGTCATTCCAATCTCAGTTCTTCATTCTACCATAGAATAATGCCTTGGCATACCTTTAAACAGCTATACAGATGAAATCATAAATATCTTTTTTTGTTCTCCATTTATATATCTCGTCAATATTTCCTTTTTAGCTTCTCAATCTCTCACTAGCTTACCTGTTTCACAACCTCTGCAGCATCTTTATCATTGTCTCAAAACAGTAAGATGGAACATTTTTGTGAGCTGTGTATGTCAAATCCCTCAACGACAGTCAATTTTTTCGTTACATATATATTCACTTTCCTGATGAGGTATTCACAGTCATAATAAATGACTGTCACACAATATGCAGATACTTGTTTGCTCTTTGACTAGTTACAGAGAAACAGCTTGTACTAAAAAACCAAAATATGTAACTCTGAATAACCACAATATTGCCAAGCTAGAGGTGCTGCAGTTTACTGAATTTTGTTCCTGTTTGTCTTAGTTTCTAACAGAAGTTATGCTTCCCGNCATATGTCTCTACTTCTCTCCCCCGTCCCATTTGAGGAGGGGGGAGGGTGAGTGAATAATTGTGTGGAACTTAGCTATCTCCTGAGCCAAACCACGACACTGTTGCTGAATGCTGTAGTAAAGTTTGTCACTCAGCTACCATTATACCTTCGATTTGACATCTATGGAGAAGTTGCTTTAAAAAGCTTGCTTTGGACTAATGTTCTGTATTTTATAATCCATTTCAATTAATAATGCATACCTTGTCCTTTCAGGAAAAGTTAGGTGAAAGTCCTCTTTTGTGTTAGTTTTTTGAGCAATTATATATACATTATACAAAATATATTTTTAATCTAAGTCCACAAATCAACATTACAAAACATTTTCCTTCATTCTAACCAGTACCCTCAGAGGTTCCAAGAAAGAAGTTTCCAGATTGAAGTGATTAGTCTTTTTAAGTAGTCAGAGGAAGCTTGTTGACAATTGCCTTTTTCTCATTTTTTTTTCTCTTCCTATTTTTTTTTATTATTGTCTCCTGTGATTGCTCCCCACCTTTTTGCCATTCACTCCTTGATTGGAATTCTGATCAATTTTCTTTCAACTGTAAAAATGAAGAATGCTGTCATCCCCTCTCTCTTCATTCTGTTTATGTTTTATTTGTAAAAGTTTAATTCTTGAAATTTATCCATTTTTCTATGTCAGCAATTCTAGTCTTCAAATTCACAATAATGACAATTCTAAGATGAAGTGAGTGATATTACTATACCCTGTTTCTGCAAAGAACGAAAACTACAACACGTGAAGGGCAAGAAATGCAGATAACCATCTCATAAAGGTTCTTGCTCTTCAGATTGTTCTGGAAACCAAATCCTTGGTTCCTGCTATGCAGAAAAACAGGGTCAACAAGCATTCTTAATGGAGAAAGATTAATACAAATTCTACACTTCACAAGAATATGGCAACAAAATTATTTTGAAAGGGCACAGAGCAGATTCATGGTGAATATTAAGATTACGTGTGGTAACTTAGAAACAAAGACGAAGGATTCAAAGATTTGAAAAGAAAACAAGAAAAAAGACTGAAAAAATGAAATACAGGGAAAAAAAAATGAGAGAGTAGGGAGGGAGTTAGACAAAAGGCCATAGAGAAAACTAAAGGTAATTTCAGCGCTAAATTGAATTTTTTTCTGTTTAGACATCTAGCCTATCCTCTGATTTAGAAAAGTAACCCACTCACTTCTAAACAACAACCTTATCTTTGTTCCTCTCTTCATCACCATGTTTGTCTTTTTTTTTTCTGTTAATTCCTGAAGGATGCCTCTAGTTGATCAGCTTTTTTACTGACATTGTCCATTAAAAAAAAA